>JAVHNF010024594.1:0-12005 GCA_034783455.1 Micropsitta finschii | reverse complement strand
TTTGGGATACCCTGGAGATCTGTGATTTTTACTGCAGATTAGAGATGTGCCCTGAATGAATCAATGTGAACCAAATACATAACTTTGTGCATTCTCTTGGCCTTAGATCTACACTAGAACAAAAAGGAAAAGAAAAATTTGGAGTTGGGATTGGTCAGTTCCTAAAGCAGCAGTGTTCTGCATTGTATCTCCGTTAGGCTGTTTCTGTTGTCCTCTTTTGTAAGGTTCTTTCATTAACAAATTTCAAAGCAAGATGGTAAGTAGAGCTACTAAGGCACTTCAGCCACTGCAGCACTGAAATCGAAAGACAAGGACACAGGAGGAGTAAGATTATCATCTCATTAGCGTAGGAGGATAAAGATTATCAGACTGCAATGATCCATTATTTATAGGAATGCTATCCTTTCCTGTATGCTTTGCTGAGGCATTTAATTGTGCTAAACATTGATATTATTTTCTTTAATGCTTGTTTTTAGTGTATGCTATGCAGGTTGGCATTTAGGAAATTCAGCCAGTGGAGAAAAACAATAGTATTAATTAGGAACGTCAGTCATCGGTGTTATGAAATCCAAAACTGCCAAAGTTCCAATGCAGTATGGTAATTATAATAGACTGGAGAGACAAGCTGTTCTCTGCTCCCTCCAAAGAAATGCGGAGCTTGTTGTACTTCTTATCAAAGTGCTAATGCAAATTTTGGGGAATGGAACACTGTTCCTAGAATAAGATTTGGATTTTTTTCTTTTTTTTCTTTTTTTTTTTTTCTTTTTTTTTTTTTCCCCAAAAAGGCTCTGTTGCCACAGCTTATTTATCAATAGCAGCATTTGGCTGCTTTTCAGTGTTGTTCATCACAGGATCTCTGTCTGCTTCATAAATTATCTCACTTTGCAAATGAAAATTTTGGTATAATAAAGCAAAATTAATTTAGTGTGATTTATCTGAGTCATCAACAGAGATGGATATTGGGGTTGGGTTCCACCTGAATATTGCTTTTTCCCCAGGGAGCCAGAAGTCAAAGTTGCATGCTTCTGCATTTCTGAGGAATGGCTTTCGATCTGTTCTACAGACTCCTCTAAAGCATGTGCAATAAAATCTTTGCAAACCCTACTTGTGCTCAGGATCTTTATATTTGCTATACAAGGACTTCTTGTCCACTGGAAAAACTGTCTTCCACAAATTGAAAAAGTTGAAAATCACTCAGAAGGAAAGGTGGTACTCTAACACTGCTATCAACCTTGCTGAAAGTAGTCGTCTGTGTGCAATATTGGGCTTTCAGCCTTAAATGTAAAAAAGGGCATTTTATTAACAGTAAGTCAATTAAAAATCTGTTGTTAGTATTTTTAATGAAGAAATGTCTTCACAAAGTTATGCAAATAATAAGCTGTGTAAGCGTTCCTCTTGTAAAAGGAAAACATCATGCTTGATCTATATTTGCATTTGAGTAATGCATTAAAAATAAAATAAATCCATTTGAAAAATTGAGGTAAATTAGCAGTTATGAACTGGGTTGTCCTGACTGAGGATGTAATTGACTTCAAACTAGGTAACTGTAAAATAATTAGTAACAGTTTATGCGCTCCATCTTGTAAACATTCTACTTAAGAATTGTTGGGAGTTGAAATAATGTTAGATTAGAATCAAAAATTGAATTCAGGGAACATTTGGAAAATAACCTAGGGAATGATCCTATTATTAGAGAGTATTCTCTTTTTTCACTTTCCATGTCAGGGAAATAGAAAAGATAAAGCTTCTTGTTGTGTTTGCGGAGCTTTGCTACAGTCCTCCTTCAGAACTTCACACAGGTCCTAAAGTGATTTCTCATCCTAAGGATTTAATTCTAATACTGTTGCTATGAATAGCAAAAAATCCATTTGCATGAAACTGAATGGCTGTGTGATATGGACTGGGACATCTACAAAACAGGGCATATGATAGATAGTGCAACAGAAACGTGTCCTGCACGGAGAGATGCTTCCATCACCAACTACTGGCTTGCTGATGGTGATATATAGTGAAGAACTGCTTAAACCACAGGTTTTGTTACTGATTTCTATTTCCAGCATAGATGTTAAGTTTCTGAGGCCCTACTGTTACCAGGCTGATCAGAAATAATCAGATAATATCAAAAGGGACATACATAACTTCAGTTGCTGGAGGCTATTTCTTTAGTTTTATTTTAAGATTCTTTTAGTGTATATTTGTCTGTAAAATTGCAAGTGATTAAAATGTTCTGCTTTAAAATATTGAGCAAATGTTTTAATATGAAGTTTGCATGTCCTCATGCCAGGAACATGGGAAGGCTTTCTTACTGGCAGGCAAGCAAACCGAAAAAAAATAGGAATGTGCTTAGAACTTCCAGATTTTCTTCAGAGTTTTAGAAACTCAGCTAATGGTAAGCTAAAGTGCTGGCATCTATCACAGGAATGGAATTGTGGGACTTAAACTTTGGGGAAAAAATGCCATGACTGTCAGTTTTAATGTAAAACCAGATGAACAGAAATTTCTGCAATTCTAACTCCTCTAGTGTATGCAAAACAGTTCATGAGCATTTACTTTTCCTCAGATTATGGAAAAGACTGCAGTGCCACTTAGCTGAAATGTTTGTTGCTGAAGTGTTTATTTTAGTATTAGTGCTTAAAAGCCAATACAAATTTAATCTTTTCATAGCCTTAGCATTTTGATGATGATGATGATTCCAAATGAGTGATGCTATTAGTAATGGTAATTCTGCTGATTGCACAGAATTGAGTATGAAATACTTTAATCAATGAATACATTACTGAAATATTTAAAGAGAAACGGCCAGGTTTTCAGGCCCTTGTTGGTTTTACAATTCAGTGGCTTTATTTTTATTTAAAATCAAGGGAGTGGATTTTATGTATGCATGGAAATACAGAGAATATTCTTTAAAGTTAAATCTTTGGAGGGAGAGGAATGATTAAGCACTGCATGGATACCGTTGTTCTGGTGAAACTAAGGAACAGCTTCAGACGGAATGTAGAAAACTCATGGGACTCCTCTACAGTACCTTAGCATTCTGCTCACTTTATTTAAGCAAATGGATGGGGCTTAGCTGTGATACACAGCTAGTAAGGTGTTATTCATATGGTGTCTAGTGAGAAGCAATATATAGTGTGTTGAGGCAGGTGCAATATAAATACCAGAGGATATACTAGGTAGTTTTAAACTCTGAGGTCCTCTTTACACTTTCCATCTCCTCTGGATTAGTGTGATCCCCTTCAGTTGTCTCAGAACTTTGCAAAATCAAAATTGCTGATAAAGTCCTAAAGATGATGAAAAGTGTCTTTCGATCAGCTCAAATTTTATAATAGTTGGACAGTTTTATGTGTGTTTAACAGTATCACAATCTGGATCTGAAGTTCCATTACTAAAAGGGACTTGTGGATGGTATAGGATGAGGACCAAAAAAAAAAACAGTTTGCAGAAGCATATCTGACTGCACAAGTTTCTTATTTATGTCGTAATAGTAGCAATGTAGCATTACATTCATAAGAGGTACAGGTCATCGTAAAATACAACTCTGTTCAGGACACTATTTATTCCAGCCTCAACACCACTGCCCAAACCTCAGCCTTTCAATTTGAAACAGAACTAAGACTAGTCTTCACAGCACTTAAACTAGAAGTAAATGCTGTGTTGGTTTATGCAGGCAGATAGAGAAATACAGATTGAAAAAATCAAACTTATTATAAAACTAAGGGTGACAGCCAGTTATCCTAGTATTTTCATGGTGGACTAGCAATACAATAGTTGGATCAAGTCTAAGTACTTTAAACTGAATACAATTGGCAATGCTCGAAACACAATCCTAGTCAAGTCTATCCTTTAAACCAAATAATAAGAAATCCAGAAAACATTGAGAGCAAAATAGATGTATAAACAAAAACATGGAAATTGAACTTGAATACCAAACAAGTTTTGTTTGTTTTGCAGCATCGCAAAACAGCAAATTCAGTGGTTTTGGAAATATCATGGAGATTTCCAAGCCTGTACAACAGTTCTATATGCCCTGAGATTTATGATTAATTACATCTTCTGTGAGAATGGAATATGGATATTTTTTTCTTTCCAACTGTTTTTTAGTAAACTCAACTGATAAAAATGCATGTAGGTTCTTGACAATAAAATTTCCTTTGGTAATAGTGAAATACGTGGGCTTTACAGTAGGCTGTATAATCCTCTATTTGTGGAAATATGGTGTAGGGAAGTAATCACACAAGAAGATGAGTTCTTGGCATTTGCTGAACAGTATGGCTAAAACCTTTTTCAGGCTAATCTCTGAAGCAGTCTGAACAAAGTAATCAGATTGAGATGAAAAAGTTTTAAGTGGATCATCAATATGACAGGAAAGGTTTTGAGAACACTTCAAAAGATGGGAGAAAAAGGTCTATCTTCTATTTCAGTTTTTAATCTTGGTTGATTCTACTGTGCTTCTCTGAAAAATGATCCACTGTTTTCTCAAGAAGAATTCCCAAATGAAACCAAAGTTGTGTGCTAATACACTACAATCAAATGAGATAGCCACATTTTTTTGGGTGATACAATCTGGAAATGACTTTGCTTATCTACAAATGTTAGTTTATTGCCCAGCTAAATGCAAGAACCAGGAGTGTTTCCCCCATTCCTTCCCAAGCCATCTGTAAGGCTTCAACTTCGTCTCAGGATTCTGTTTCCTGACAAAATTTTGGAGAACAGCAGTGTTCTCTGACATGAGTAAGTCTCAGGATTAAGGATTAGGCTTTGACAATAACTGTTACCCTATTTTAGGTTAGGCCTTCAGGTGCTAATTCCAGGCTGTAACACAGTGAGGAAGGAAAATAAATTCAGTGATCTGCAACTTTTCTCAGAGTGCTCCAGTTTTTTCACAGTGAAAGATATGATTTTGCTTGAGTGCTAGCTATAGAAGCTTAACTTTCTTAAGTCTTGCTTGAGAGGGTTCCTTTTGAGGCAACCAGAGGTAGGATGATGGTGCTGTTTCATCCGCATAGAAGCATGTGATTCATTTCAGCAAAATGTCTAGTGCTATATTTGGAGAATTAGTTACAGTTTTAGTAGCTGGTATGGTAAAGAGAACACAAATGAGGATGATATATTTCTAAATATTTTGGTTAGTGCCTTTTTTAAAAAAAGAAGTTAAATTCAGACAACAGAAAAGATGTAGGTATTATAAGAGTGAGAGTAGTTAGCCTTTGAACAACTTAATTGTATGCAATATACTGTCTGCTATTTCACATTTAAATACAGATGTCTTCTCCCTAGTATATAGCAAAACTCTGAAGTTCTTTGTCATGCAGAAGGCTTAGTAGGTTTACAAAGTATATAGCTCTGACTTAAATTTTATTAATAGAAACTTGGCCCGTATGCCAAAACTATTCATGTTACAAGGAAGTAAAAATTAAATTATGCAAGGATTTATTTTGTAGATATGAGTTACACTTATTCTTTCTCTACATTACTGCTCACTACTTTTAGGGGTGTATTCCTATCTGACTTTTAGCTAGTATAGCTCCTTCTCCGGCTGTTTACAACAGCGCAACACTCAACCAGCATCATCTTCAGTAATATCCAGTATTCCTTATGGAGTAAATGGGACAGAATCACTAAGAACTTCTTTTATGTTTAGCCTTTCTAATAAGATACAAAAAAATCCATAAAGCCTTTAAAAATAGTTTCTAAGAACACTCTTTGAACTTAATGTAATGTAATAAGCTCCGTTTGTGTTAATTTTTTTTTTTTTAATTATACCTTTCTGAAAGTAGTTCATAGCTTAAAGTTTATTTTGTTCAGTCTGTTTCCCAGGAATATAAATGTGTATGTTCACTTCTATCAAGTCTGGTTCTGCACTACTGTCTCACTGTATCCTTGGTGTTTTCTCCATCCCATCTTGTGATTTCTCTATCTATAGAGCACTGCAATCACATTTGGTACTCTCCAGGTTGCCCCTGTCCCTCAAATTTGTGCTGTCTGCGTTCCTTTCTTCTCTGGTGATGATAAACTCCAGAAATTCAGTGCTACTTTAGCTAAAGCTGCCTTCAACCTTCACAGCTGTTACTAGTTTTTATTTTTGCTTGTAGCAAGTCCAACAGAACATATCCTCTAGTTGTTTTATTGTCACCTGTGCTGTCTTATTGTCATCTATGCTAAGGTGTTGGTTGTGACTCATATGAGAAATCTCCTGGATTGCTTGGTCCAGCCCTATTGCACCTCCAGGAGATATTAAGGTGTTTTTATGGTTCTATATTACTCAAAAAGACTTGGTAATAACACGACAGTATCATCCCTATCAAAGAGAATGAGCATTTCTTAATCCATTCTCTTCTTCCTGGATCAGAGATGGTTCACCTACTTCATTACAAGGAGACAGCCACTGTGTGTGGTGCAGAAATTTCCTATTCAATATGCAGTGTATGCCTTCAGAATATTGCGACTGGTGCATTTTCCTTAATGAAAGAAAACCAAAGGGGCCTACTATCCCCATTCCCCCCAGCGTCTTTCTCTTGCTGCCATGTGTCCCCCCCCGGGTGCTGCTGGAATGCAGCTCCCTGTTGAGATGCAGGTGTATTGTCTCTCTGAGAGGACAAGGACTGTACAGTCCCTATGTGCCTCTCTTCCAGGAGTGTTTTACTCCAGGTTTGAGAGAGAGCTGTGAAGAAATTTCATGTTTTATTTGTTCTGTAGTTACTTTTTGGTAGACATGGTTACACTGGTGCTGACACAAGCAGAAGTTTTCTCGAAATGCCTTAAGAAAAGACTGACTTAGCTACTCATCTACGCAATGAGGAATTAGAAGGAAATATGTTCTTTTAAATCCTGTGTCAAAAATCTGTGGTGTACACTGAACTCCACAGCTGCGATGTGTCAGATACTGTTCTACTGGGCACGTTAGAAGGGCCTAAAATAAATATGTATCAGTTAATCCACCATTGTTTTATAAGAATGCAGTACGAATCCTTAAACATATAAAGAAATGTACGAATAATATGAACATGCTACTTGCCCCTCAGGATAAAACTGGAGCGCGCCAGTTGCAACTCCATCATCCGAGTGGGATCGTGAGGCCTGCGAGAGGCTCGCAGGACATCTCGCGAGATTTGTGCTCCGTGAGATGGGAGAGACTTTAGCGCGGGAGGTTTGAAAGGCGGGAAGCGGGGGAGCACGAGCCTTGTGAGGTACCGGGGCTAGGGGCGGTTCCAGGGCTCCGGAGGGACCGGGCGGTGCTGGCGGCCCGCGGGCCTTGTGTGTGACTAGGTCACCCTCACCTTGGAGCGTCAGCTTGGGTGTCTCGCTGAAATCCAGGATATAAGCTCTCAAACCACAATGAGGTGATTAGAAAGCTGGTTTTGTTATGGTACTGGGTGCATCAGGGGCCCCTCTGCCTATTATGCACACCGAGAAGAAACAATTTACAGTTTATATACCTTTATGATACCTTTGTATATAGTTTTATACCTATATACATTTTATATAACTTTATGATGCATATTCATTATAATTCCACAAAATGCCCACCCAGTTCGCATTGCTCATTCTATGTGGTAATTTGAGTAGATAAGGCTGTGGTGCAGGCATTGTGAATTTGAGTAGTGGTCTATGAGGGCTTAAGGAAATCCTTAAGGACAGTGGAATGGTTGTTTAATCTTGCCAATTAGATATGTATTCTTGTTTGGGCTAATTTAATTTAGAGGAGAGGCTTCTCTAGCTGTTTTCTTTTTGCAGCTATTTACCTATTTCTCAGGCCTTACCAATAGGAGGAAGGCCTACAGTGGTTAGAGAGAAGACATCTGGTCCTTTTGTTTCATGCCTTCCAAATCTTGAGAATCTTTGTATCCTTGTCCATGTCTAAGTGTCTATAATGAAATACTAGTTTCATTCAGTATTAGATGGGGTCTTGAGCAACCTCATCTAGCAGAAGATGTCCCTCCCCAGAATAGCTGACCTTAGAAGGAGCCCAGCCCAAACAATTCCATGATCGCTGTTCTCATATTTGATGTTGTTTTTTTTTTTTTTTTTTTTGAAAGAATTTGTACATTCTGGACCCTAGAATGTGTGATATATTCCGCTTGAAGCGATACAGTAGTCTCGTATGAGATGGTTTAAGTTTGCAAAAGTAAAAGTAAAACCCAAACTTAATAAACTGAAATAAAATGAAACTTAATGAATATAAGGTCTGTGACATGATCTCTCACATTTGTGAAGCTCCGCTCATATCATTGCATGAATAATCAGGGTTTATAAACTGGGGTGGAACAGATAATGAGATCGTTCTGCACCTCGAGACACAGCATGGTAATGTATGAGAATTACTGTTCTTCCTTTCCGCTAAAGGTCATGTGCAGTGGGAAGTGTCTGAAAGATGGAGAGGTGACTGGTAATGAAATCAAAGCCTGAAAAAGCATAGCAAGTAAAGAAAAAAAAAGATCCACTGTTTAAGAACAGGTTATAAAATGTGATTGAATTGAAAGTTCTCTAGCCAGAAGGATTTTGTTTGTCTTCCCCTGAGGTCATTAATTAGCTTGGTGCATTGTCCCTTGAACATCCTTGCTGCTTGTCATACCTTCAGGGGTAGGAAAAGCATACTAAAGCACAGTGGTTGCAAAATAAGGGGAGCATAATAAAGTACATCCCTATGTTTAAACAAGTCAGTATATTTCCCTGGGTGTGCATGCATGCATAGATCTGAATACAGCTGTGGAGATGATTCTTGCCACGTAGCCAAAAAGCCATGCTCAACATTCATCACAGTTTCCAAAGACTGTCAGCATTCCTGACACCTGTTTCCTCACTTAATATTTCTCTACACAAGGCAAAGGAAATAAAAGACAAGTCAGGAGACATTAACTAACTTTTTCTTCTGGTATGGATGCTTTGCCATAATTTTTCCTTGAGAGCAACTTAGCGCTGACAGTGTCTTGTCACATCTTTCATCCTACTGGTTCCCTTTCAACGTTATATCCTATTAAGGTAATATTTACCATAGGTAGGAAAATGCAATTCAGCCCTCTGCAACTGTGATTAATGTAGAACAGATTGTAAGCATATTGTTTTCATGAGAAAGCAACTACTTAATGTTTCCATTTAACTCACTGACTACTGCACTTGTTCACTAAAAGATATGCAATGTTGTGTTCTGAAAATAGTGTCTATTACTTTGACTTTCATACAACTCATTCTACAGTGGAAAGCAAAATGTAGCCTGCCACACGGAGAATGAAAATACGTTCTTACTTCCTTAAAACCGTGTGACCTGAGCTAAATGCACCACTTTGCACCTTTGTTCATGTGTGGTCACTCTGAGTTGTATCTTGGGTCACACGCTATTCTATTTATAGAATTATGATGTTGAGAGCCATTCTGGCTCAAAATTAGGTGGTAAATAAAACTGTTTGAGATAATTTCTGTGGGACTTCTCTCTATTCTGCTTTCTCATAATTTTAATTTATCAGAAGCAAATATATGTCCTGATTGCAGAGTGTTAGGGTGGAGCTAAATGTGAACTAAATAAAATTTAAAATTTAGAGACTGAGCAGTTGAAACTGAAAGATAACAGCTGTTGTATATGCTAACCACATTTTCATGTAAGAGTTCTTCTGTAGTTTTCAAGGTGGTATTAAAAGGGCATGAAGTTCATGAGGCTAATGTTACTTTGCATTACTCCATTCAATTAAACCTGGTGTGTCATATTGTGGTACAATTATGCAATCACTATTTTTACTTCAAAAGACTTTTTATGAGTGATTCATCTGTTGCCATCATGCAGGATAATGAGGACTCACTCTGAAATGATTCCCTAATTGTAAACTCAATGCCTATGAAAACCAGGTTTTGTCACTGGTTGGCAAATTGTTGTGTTACTGTAGTTTGCTGTTGGCAGATCTTGCTCTCTGTTAAATGTACCAAGTATTTGATATCTAATTGTGCACTTAAAGGTTTTCAGAGAATCAGAATGCAAATAGCTGTTGAAGTGTGAACTCTTACTTCTGGCTGTCCAGATCATTTTTTTAAGTTGGGCACTACAGCAAACTGTAGTGAGAGCTATTAATGTAAATTAATTATTCCTCCTGCTGGCTTCTTTACAGCTTACTCAGATGAGGGATTTTTAAATGCATCATGCCTTGCAAATTTGCATGCATTAAAAGCCATATCATTGCTTGTGCACTGTTGGCCTCTGTGAGGGGTCCAAGAATTAAAAAATTATTGCTCGAGCATTTTAATTGGTAACTGATCACTGCCCACATGGCTCTGAAATAAAGCAGAGCAGGTCATTCTGATTAGAGACCCTCCTGGTAACGTGACATCCCTAACGCTGTCCAGGGCATGTGAATCATACTGCCCTTTTATGTTGAATCTTTAGGCTACCATAAAGAAGGGAATTATAGGATGCAGCAGAATATGTAGTTTTCTGATTATTACTATTTTTTATATTTTTTTTTTTTTTTTTTTTACTTCTGGTTCAAGCAAGTAAGGAAAGCAGATAACCATGGTAACCCAGAAAAATGTGGGAATATAGACCTGCTGCTGTGTATCTGTGGAGAGTTAAATGTGTAGAAAGATTTTTGTTTATTTACTCTTTTATTCTACCTTTCCTTAGCATTTCAATCCTAAACAAAGATAAGAATTTCTGGAAAACAGAAAGCAATGAAAAGTCTAAATACATTTTGTTTATTTAAAATAATTTTGGTTTAACTCAATTAAGCAATTTAAATTATGAATATTTCCACTTTTATAATGATTTTTAAGTACAGAACTCTGAAATGAGGTAATTTCAAAAATAAAACCAAACCATTAATTGATGAAATGCAGACATGACAGTTTGTTTTTAATTTTACCAAAACCAGTTTCAAGATTGACATGTGCTTATATAGTGCTTTGAAATAAAGCAGCTAGGAAATGTTATTTCTGAGGAAATCTCAACTACTGGATATATTAAGCATGCCAACAGACTTCAAGTAGAGTTGTATAGTTTTGTTTTCCCTGAAAATGGTACATGTAACAGAAACAATTAGGAAATTAATAACAAAAAATGTAAAGGCCCTGAAGTATTATTTAGCTGCTGTACAGGTTTTTGGTTGTTCCAGACTCTGGTGTCCATATAAAAGTCATCCACTCTCACACTTGCACAACTGAGGGAGAAGGATTAAGTGAACTTTGGTCGAATATTTTCTGGACTCTACTTTTGTGGCTCTTCTGCCCTCCATTTCTATGTTGTATGCCTCCTTAATTCAGCTGAAAATGTGACCACACAAATATACGCAGAAGTTAATTCTGATGTTGATTATCACATCCATGGGAGTTTTGAGACAGATGCTGAATTTCTGCATGACTGCAGCTTCTGTTACTATTATCCAGATCCTGTGTGTATGAGAAAAGGGATTCTTGAAGATGCTTAGATACTTATAAAAGGTTATCATCTCCAGGATTCATTATAATTGTCTTGCTGTTGATAATGATAGTCTCTTGCTAATTTTTATCTCACAACACTCAAAAGAAAAACAAAAATGTGACAACTGTATTTCATACTTTACTGAAGATTACTTAACCTATTTATTTTTCTCATTTCTAGTAATGTTAGAGCAAACACATGGGCAGCTTTCTAGTCTAAGATTTTAAGTCCTTTTTTTGTAAGCAAAAAGTCCATTTGTATATGTTTTATGATTTCTTAAAGTCTCTCAGCATTTTAGGAATGTTAAAATACTACCACTGAGTTTTCCTACTTCTTTTAGGATGTTAAATGCAAGGAGTTAGATGTTTTGCTGTTATGTAATGCTTATTACAATAAACAGGATCTGCTTGGCTCTAAAAGATGAGCTAAGAGGTAGTTCAGCAGCTTTTTGTGCTCTATTGTATTTCCCCAGTCTTGTAAAAATCATCAGTTATATATATATTAGTGCAATATTTTTAAAACTTCTTGAATGGAACATAGTGCTGCTTCTTTGGGGAATTTGTTCTCCATTTAATTGATATAAGTATGAAGATTTTTGTATTCTAAA
>JAVHNF010024577.1:50113-65302 GCA_034783455.1 Micropsitta finschii | reverse complement strand
CATGCTTGGGTAAAAATCAGTACCTTTAAGAACCCAGTCTTCCCTACGTTGTGGCAATGGCATTACTAATATAATCTTTAAATCATCTTAACTGCTTAAACGACAGGATCTCATATGTAGGTGTATATGCGGTAAATAAAAACATAATTTCTGTCAATGAGCAATAATGTTTATCCTATGTACTTATAAAAGTATGAGAAATCTAGTACACTTCCTCTTACGTGGAGCATCTGCATACAGGACAGTCAGTGAAGTTAAGTTACTCTCTTCAGTTCACCCATGTTTTCTTTGTCTTTTGCTCTTTATTCTCCCTTTCAAACCCAAAAGGATATGGGATAGCAGCAGACTCACTGCTTAAGCAAACTAGTGTAAATGCAGAAAATTTGGAAGTGATCTTATTTTCCTTCCAGGCCCACCCTTGCTTTAAGAAATCATTCTGGAAGTCTCCTGCAAGAGCCATGGGAGCAGCCTATCAGTCTGATTCGTAATGCCCAGGGCTGCAAGACAGCATTTTACCCAGGCTCCTTCCCTTGTTATGCACATACATACAAAGAGGATTCCAGATGGAGTTGGCAATTTGTTGGCTTGCCATCTGAACCAATCTCTCTGATATTATTTATAGAAGGTCTGCTTTCAAATGGGCTAGCTGATATTCTCATCCATCTCGCTGCAGCCCTTGACTCCAGGGACTGCCAGTGACTATCACAGCCATGACACTTGGCAGGCCAGGCCCTCGGTTGGTATAAATCAGCACTGCTCTTGCTCACTGCTGCTAAGGATTTCACTTGACATTTTCACTACTGCTTGATTCATGCCCCAGATAATCTGTCTCACATTTGTGGGTTTACTTCTGTGTTTAGCAAAACCCTTAAATGCTTATTCTTGAATAATAGCTTGCTTCTAATTAAATATTTCAGCTGAAGTGTCCTTTTAGAGAGCTTCCAAGCATTGAAGTGCTAAATGGTATATTATAATTGAAATTATTGGGTTTAGTGAGTATAAACATTGTTACAATTTCCAGTTCAGTTACTGTATGCTGGAAATTTTTCTGAGATTTCATCACTATCAGAAAAGTATAATTTCTATTATACAGAAATAAATTTGTAGGCAAAAGCAACATGTATTCTTATTTACATTATGTTGCAAACTGACAGACAATAGTTAACTATCATTATTTAGCCTTAATAAAAAAATGAGAAGTTACTGTCCATTATCATTTATTTAAAAAGAGTTATTAATTTCTGTTCAAGCTTTTGTTCTAACTTTATGCTGGAGATGCACATTGTTTGTTTTAAACCTACTGCATTAAGAAAATGTGGCCCAACAAGAAAGAGTATTCAGCATTCTTTGGTCTGTACTACTGTTTGGCTTTTTGAACCAAGAGGCAGCACAATTTGGAATATTAAATGTAATTTTCAGCTGTAATCTGCCACTGCAGCTGGTGGCTCACAAAAATGCCCAGGGATATTTGAAAGCTATTACAGCAGAACTCACTCATATTCTAAATCACTGTAAAGCTTCCTTTTCCCTGTACTGCCATATGGAGTGTTTTGGATATATACTTGGGCCTCCCCCTCCCTAAAAGGCAAGGAAATAACCTGTGGTGGATGGAATTTAAACCAACATCTGTATTACCTAAGAAATACAGGGCTCAGTTCTGTATCTAACTTAAGCTTCTTGTCTCCCCAAACATTTGCCAATCCACTTAATTGAAGGAGCATCAGCGAACTCCGTAAAGATATCAAGAAAATACTACTGGACAATACAGCATGGAATCTGCTATCTTACTCATGTGGTTCTTTGAATGAAATACCTTCCAGAAACAACCAATAAAATGTCTGGCTAATGTCATGGCTAAACATCTCCACATAAGCAAGTTTCAGTGCACTGCTTCTCCACGTGGACTGCCTGACCTTGTAGCAGTTCTAAAGTGCACTAAAAGGTTACTTGGCCATAAATTTTAAAATAATCAGCAAAAGCAAGGAAACAAATGAAGGAAGTAAGTCCTTGTATCAATGTGCAGTAAAATAAATATTTAAGGAAAGTGCCTCACTTTGACAGGGGATTATTTTTTCATTCCTTTACAGTGCTATACATGTAATAGCAGCGCATTATTCCGCATGCTACTGATCATCATCTCTTGCAATGTTTTATTTCCACCCAGAAAGAATTGCACACCCATACTATAATTAACAGTGCCTTTTTCACAGCCCCTGCGACCAGCAGCCTCTGTTCATCTGACAAGTGTGCTGACTAGTTCCAGCAGTAGTGACCTTTGCATGGGCTCACTGAGATCATAGGCTCAGTTCTCATAATCTTCAAAGAAGCCTTCACCTGTAAACAAAACTATTTCAATGCTAACTCTCATCTTTGATCAATGAAAAAAATCCCATAGCAAAGTTATCTATTACGGTACTAACATGACTAAACAATGAAGAATCTGCTCTGGTATAATTAAATAGATTATTTAGCCTAAAACCCCACAAATGGCTCATACAATGCCCTTCACAGAAGAAATGAGGCATAAGCTTGCATTACTTGTTTCTTTTTTTTTCCATGGCTCTTAACATTCCCAGACTGGCATTAATTCTAACTTCTTTGTCAATAAATCAATTTTTGGTATTCTCAGAGAATTAATGGTTTTGTAGATCAGAAGAGGATGGGGAAGCATACAAATATGAAGATAAGCTTCTTGTGGAATATAAGCATGATAAATGGTGCAGGACCTTGGAGGTTAGCCAACCGAGAAGTACAGCAATACAACTGAGAGGGATGGCAAAAGGGAGATACATAGTCCATATACCTCTCAGAGATCCATCCTTCCAACTATTCTTGCTGCAGTTCAAGAAAGTGTTGGACTACAGTCAGGCAGATTCTCCCTGTTCTCTCCATCTGACCAAGGGCAGGTACCAAGGAACCATTTCACTGTCCTGAGAATGCTGAACTTAGTGGGAATGCTGGCCCATCTGGTGTCTACATGATTTAGTGTTTGATCCACAAGTATCAGTGTATCAATCTGCACAAAACAGAGCTTATTACTTTAGACACAGTAAAATCCCTTTCATTGCACCAAGGGAGTAGTGAAGTCTTACATTATCTCAATATAAATATTACTAATAGATTCTGTTGAGAAAGACACCATAATCAACCTATTCTGCTCAGTGTCCCTTCCCTTGCCCAACTAATCCTTCTCACATGCAAGGAAAGCTTCAGGACCTTGTCACCCCAGCATCCTCCGTGGCAGCAGGAAGCCAGCATCACCACATGTGCACATGTTCACAAGGTACTGAGGCTGCTCAGCACTCTCCAAGACCGACCCTGTGCATTTCTGAAGCAACAGATACTCTTTACTAGATCCAGTCATACAGTGGAAGAAGTTATTGTGGCTAGGTAATGGTTACCATCATGTGTCCTTGCATGATCACATACTTCTTACTAGAACTCACTTGTTGCTTGTAGCAACACACTGCAAAGCACAGGCAGGGTTACCAAAAGTGTGGCCAGTTTTCATCTTGGTATCAAGGAAGGCACATAGTGGGTAAAGAAGAATGTGATCATAGTGAAGCTGAAAGCAAAACACGAGAGTTATCTTGTGCTCTCTCTGCCAGTCAATTTAAGCAGATACAAAATATATACATAATTCTCTCTCTCCCGTGTTTGGGACCTAATACAGATGTAGAGGTACTGACACAAAAATAATAGTGGCATATGGATGGTACGCTTGACCTCAATATGGAAGGTATATGCAATTTCAACAATATAGGAGGAATCTTCTGCAAAACATTGTATCATCCTATAGCTGAAAAGATCCTTATTTTTTCCATCTACTTCAAGTGATGGTCTGGCCGTAAGATGGATATTTAGCTATTTACTGTTGAATATTTCAGATAATGGACAGTCTAGATAAACATGACAAGAACAAACTGCCCCCAAAAACATCCAGGAGGGAAGTTTTAAGAGGATCTTAGCCACTGTCACTGATACTTTCCGTAGGCAGTTCCCAGTGGTACAAGTGGAACACAGAAAACAATCATGATACTGCCCTAACAGCAGGCTGCCCTGAGGGACCTGGGCAGTTCTCATCTTGCTACAGTCACAAATCACTGGGGGCTGGCTCTTTGCTGACCCATTTCTTGAAAGGTGATCATTAAGTTAATTGAAGTTCCAACTCTATCAACATGGAGTCAATTTTAGAAACCTCATCTCCATTTCAGTTTCGCACTAGGGTCTTCTGAACATTTTTAGTACTTTTTTTTAAATTTTTTCATCTCTTAGTGTGATCAAGAAGTGTTGGTACCCATCCCATCATGAAACTCATCATAGTCACCCATACCAATGAGCTAGTCCTGGTCTTCTGCTTGCTACAGTTGAAATCAAATCTCCTCCTAACTTTTCATGGGTAATTCTTCAAGTCATTTAATACAAACAGGTTTGGTTAAGGGCTTTGTTCAAGTTTCTCAGTGTTCAGTAGTTATGGATCACTGTGGTCCAAAGTACTCACAGGTCTTCATCTCAGACATAACTGCAAGTTATAAAGATTAGACTTTCAACCGAATTTACAATTTTCAGTGTTTCAGAACAGTTACAAATTAGCCTGGATATTTTTTTGATTATGAATCAAAGAACCAAAAGTCTTTGTTTCCTTTCAGGGAAAAAGCAGTTCTGCCATATCTCTAAAGAAATTCTATCATAAACACTGCTGCTTTTTTCGCCACCAGTAACATAACTTAATAGCAAGGCAACCACATTTGAGTTATATCCAGAATTTCAGGTTGCAATAAATTTTACAGAAAACATCCTGCCAGGAAGGAGGAAGGGAGCCTAACATCTGCAATTTAACAGTTTATAGAGCAAGACAGTCTGCTGCATACTCATCAATAGTAAAACAAAGCTGAGTTGTAAAAATAATACAATTCTGCGCTTCAAAATTAAAAAAAAAACCCAACCAAAAAAACCAAACAAAACACCAAAACACAACAAAACAAAAACCAAACAAGCAAAAACCAAAACAAACCAACAAACCCCACCACAAACCCAAAACCAGAGGCAATTTCATTTCAAGGAGAATTGCCTAAGGATGCATATAACATAATCTTAAAACCTCCCCAATTTCACAGTCACTATTACTTTTATTCTCTTAAAGATTACTATACTCTTTTTTTTGAGGCCACAAATAGGGCATCCACTGATGAAGGCTCTTTAAAAATCTCTTTCTTTCTCTTCCTTCACCTCTGCCTGTGTATATCTTGTGTATATGAGTGAAGGTATGTGTAGGAGTGAAGAAACAACATCACACACAGAGACTGGCAAGACACAAAAGAGTATAAGCACTGAAGAATGGAATGTATTTAGGACTCATCAAGCTTACCTGATGAATGTGTTTTTACGTTCTGGGAAGAAGGGAAAATGGTAATGTCTTTCTTTATACTGCCACAGCAGGTATCACTCTGATCAACTAAGAGTTAAAAGCTCACAAGGAAAAGGACATACAACCTGCAGGACAGGGAGCTACCAGTATTAGAAACTAGTTCAACAGCCTGGCAAATGTACAAGGGCTGTTCAAAACCAGGGATTGACTTACTATTTGTGTAGGGAAACCTGTCCTTTCTTTCCTGACAAAGCTAGGCAATGCATCTTTTGTACTATAGCCATATAAATGAAAAATAATTCATAACTTACAATGAACTGCAAATTTGATCAAGCCATTGATTTGCAAATGTAACTTTCAGGACTTTCAAAATCAGTATAAGAACTAAATAAAATAACTGCATGTCATTCACTGAACTTTCTTTTATCGTCAGCAACCAAGCCCTAGTTTGATGCAGTTGGGTAATTTTTGGTCAGGCCCAAAAAAGTAAGATCTGGCCTGAATGTCTCTGGCCTGGCTGTGTGCTGGAGCTCTCCTGGTTCCTGTGCACAGGGTACATAGCCCCAGGCTCTGCGTTCTTTTACTTATGTCCACAACTATTTGCATGTGTTATATTCAATATGGTGCACCATAAGCAATAGCGTATAATAGCTATCAAACAAATTAAGCACTTAATCTCATCAAATCAAAACATGTAAAAGTGCTCACATTATTATTCACTGCTCTCTCAAGCTGTGAATCACATCTTTCAGAATGCAGATAAGTTTCGCATTCTATTTGATGTGACCAGACTTATTTCATGTCAATAACTGCCTGACATGGGAATTCTGTATGTATCCAATATTCAACAGCCTTTTTTAACAATTTCTGTCCAGTACAACAAAGACTTTTATCGCTGGTTTCCTATTAGGTAGCAAATGGGCTAACACACGTACTGCTAAAATTATGTGTAACAATGTTTATTTTGTAAAATGTTTTCTTTTATGCCACATTAAAAAGTGCATCCTATGAAGTTAAAATAAGCAAACAACTTTAGACCAAGCTTTCAATGGTCACCAGCAAGCTTTCAATGATATAATTTCAATAAGCAGTTAAAGATCATCTGAGATAATTTCCAAAATGAAAAAGTACTTATTTAGCATTAACACAAGCAAATCAATGCTAGCTTTAACTCCAGGGTTATCATACAGGGAATTGCTTCATGAAGAATTAATTGTTTGACTGTACACTAGCCCTTTTTTTGAATACACACTCTTTCAAAAGCTCCTCCTTATTCATAGCAAGCAAGATTTTGAAACCCCCACCAACCTCACTGGAATTTAACATTTTTGAATGAGAAGAAATACAGTTGGGATTTTTTATTATGTTGTTTGGGGTTTTATTTTTTTTAAAACCAACCAACCAACCAAAACCCCAGATGTTTATCTTAGGACCTTTTATTTTGAAAAAATAAAATTAAAAAAAAAAAAAAAAAAAAAGGAAAATCTTCATAACTTTAATAAAATGTCAAAATTCATGTGACCTCAAAACCTATTATTTTCATTCACAAGCATAACTTTAACCAAATTTATAGGAACCTGTGGGATCTTTTGCACAAGATCAGGATAATAATATTGATATGACTTAATTTAATGTACCTAAATTCAAAGAAGAAGTCATTAAGCCACGTGTTATTTAAGAAGAGTTGTCTAGTAAAGAACTCTGCACAGGATGCATAAATGAACAGACATAAAGGCAGCATTCAGAGATGCTGAATCAGGTGTCTGCATCACTGTTACATGACTGTTCACTGAGACAACTCAAAGAACAGGCTGTGAAGGTCCTAAATGTCTAAATTATAACAACGTCACTTGTGCCTCTATTCCACAAACAGTAGTGAGGACGAATCCTTGCTTCCTTCCCTTCCCTGCAGAATACCCTAGCTCTTTGCTCCCCAGAGTACATTCTGAGAATTGATTTCTATCAAGTGTGGTGGAAAAACTATTTAGATAGTACTCAGTAAACATTCTATTTGTTGGTATGGTTAATAAGATTCTTCACCAAATATGTATTTAAGCATTGCCAGATGTTAGCAGACATACTAAAAGTTTGCATGGATTTGAGAGGTGACTGGAAAAATTCTTGGAAGAAAAATTTATTAAAGACTTCTAATTATCGAGGATGCCACCCCACTTAACGAAGTCTAGAAGCCTTGAACTGCTGCAGCACCGGGACTGTGTTTTGAGAAAGCACCTTCTTACACCTGCCCTTTTGTAATAGTTTTATAAAGCAACCTGTGCCTATGATGCTGAAGAGAGGGATCTTAAACCTGGTCCAGAACCATTCTCTTATGGCCTTACCATAACCATAACTTGTCTAAATGTTTTCCAAGGTTATACCTGTATCTGAAGAGAACAAAGAGGGATGTGAAATACATATTGTGTGTGGATACAAGATGTAAGCAAGTGTCTGTTCAAACTTGATAACACAACTTAGCTTCCATTTGTCAGTACTTTGGTGCATTTCAGTCATAGGCACCTCTTAACTTCTAAATTTCTTTCTTTTTTCCTATTTTTTCTTTAAACAATGAAGGTTAGGTAATAAGTTGAGGCTGAATTCAATCCAGACTTGATGCAAAATAGATCTAAATTAAAATTTTAATAAGTACACCATGAAAGCAGCCAGCTTTTACTTCATTCAATGCAAATGCATACTATGTAACAGTTCCAGACAGTATAATCCACTACACCTTTTGAAACCATGCTATACTCGAAATGGAAACATTTTTCTTACTGAGTAAGCAATGAAATCTCAGCAATTCAATAACTGGTATTTGTCAGCTGTGTTTAACTTGAAGAACCTCAGATGAAACAAAACCTGTAGGAAGACCATAATGAAGTTTGGACTTTTTCATCTTCACTGTCACCAAAGCAAGTCAGGTTGCCTGGAAAGGTGCTGTTTGCTGCAAATGCTTGCCTTTATTTAATGTACTTTTTGTTTCTCGTATACAATAATCACATGATCGTGATTTGCACCTGCATGTTTGCTAACCAGGATAATATAGTGGTGATAAAAAGCCCAGGTTAATTTCCCAACACAATTAAAGGCCACCATGATAACATGACAGAAAGATAAAAATGGATGTGAAAGTCATTCCCTTCCTCCTGTTCTGTGTGCCCACCTTCAGACTGCCTGTCTGGCTGGGGCACAGCCACGCTGGATACACAGCAGCATTTCTTCCCACTGCCCAAAGGGAGAACCAGGTGAGGCAGAAGAGATGTAGGGGGGCCAAGGGACTAGCTGAAAGGAGAGCCCTTTCTTTTCTCTCACTTTCCGCCAGACTGAGCTGGACTGCTGGAAAAGCTAATCATATTCACCGTGCTCGTCATATACTTCCTCTATCTCTCCATCTTTAAGGTGTCTCAGTCTATCTTACTCTCCAAGAAACACTGGTAAAACCGTGCCACACCTACTTTTTCTCATCTCAGACTCTGCTCTCTTACCTCATCCATAGCCAAACCTTGCTTCAGATTCCCATCGCCCTTCAGCTATCCTTTCTGTCCCTCCCTCCACTCTCCGGGGTTTCTGCCACACCTTTCAGTTGCTACATGCCAAAAGCCCACCTCTTCCAAAAGCCTTTGTGACTTTGCATGCAGTGACATCTCCGGAATGATTTTTTTGACTACAAGCAGGTCGAGGTCTTGCTACACTAAACATTACATTCAGTGTATATTCCATGCACTCGCAGGAGCTCATATGAAGAAAGCTGGTGCATGACAAGTAATGCCAGATAAGTTGAATAGCAATGAAGTGAGGGGACCGAGAGAAGCAGGACACAGAAGAATCCATTGCTTTTTTGTATCTTGCATTCTGTGTCAACAGAGCAAGCATAAAAACAATTGGTATTTGTTGTCTTCACCTGTTCTGTATATTAGAACTGAGATGCACTAACTACTTGCTTTTCTATACTGGCTATGTGATTAAAAAGTTCTGAAATGTAAAATATTCCTAGCCATTTTCCTCACACAAAACTTGCAGCATTCGCCCTCATACCATGACCTGTGAAGGAAAGATATTTTAAAACAGCCAACTCATTTGCTTGAGGCTTTCTTCTAGATTTTTTGCACTACTGGTGTACACGTTTACTTTTTAAACTCTCATTTTATTCATGCCTAGGCAGATTTTCCTGAGTATCAAGAGTGAAATATAAACTAGATCAGAAAACTGGATTTTCTAGCTTACAGCTAATGAATTACATGAATTTAGTTAAAACACACTTCAGACACAATGTGACAGAAATTTGGCTGTATCTTCTAGAAGAAAGGTTGAAAATATTTCATTGAGCAAAAAGTCAACAGTAAATATTTTATTGTGCAACCAAACTTAGGACAAACATCATTTTCAGCACATAATTTAATAGAAACAACATTCCAGCCAAATTAGCTAGCTTGATTCAGTGCACCAAAGGACAAGGCAATCGGAAGTGCTTCCTCTAATTCCACTTGTATTTACTCAACTAAAAGCCAAACCAGAGATACATACTTGCTAGTCACTCCAGGCACTACCAGATGAATCCACAGAGATAAAGTGTAACTATTACCTCACTCATTTGAAAACTGCACATCCAAGCAACACCCAAATGGAAATGTACTGATGGTTTCCTTCACTATCCCTCAACATTGCCACCAACAAAATAGCCATTCTATCTGTTGTTAGTGACCATTAACATCAGCATGTGCACCCCAGCACCAAGCCGTTCTCTTACTCTGAATTGCACTTGTGAAAATCGCACTTGCATTTCGTCCTTTTTCACCTCTTACATCACACTTACCAAAAAAGGAAGATTAAAATGCTCACTTTCACTGCATTTGCACAGGGGAATGGGCTGCCAAGAATGCTCAGAAACAAAATCAGACATGATGACTTATCTCTATTGCAGAGAAATCTTAATCTGCTTAGTGGAAATGCTGCCCCATTTGTCTCCACCTATCCCCACCCTTTCCCTAAAAAGCAGGCTGCTAATTTTCCAAGAGGAAACCCCAAACCCCAGGAACACCGCCCGCTCCTATCCCCGCAGCTCTCCCCTATGCCCTTGTGTCTTAGTATGTAGATGAAAACAGTGCTGGGGAAGGTGAAGGTGAAAGGCTGCAGGGTCAGCACTGCACTGTGTAACTGTCACTATGGGGGGATTATGCCAGCTTGCTTGTTGTAGGAAAGCTAACGGCTTTAAATTTCTTTGAAGTAATCCCTTTGGCTTTTAATTAAATTTATGTGCCAAATTGCTTTAAAACATATACTGGCTAAGAAATGCATACATATAGATATATGTAAAATATATAAGCTTAGGCTGTTCCACTGTATCACTGAGGCATTGAAAACCCAGCATCTTTTAGGCAGGGAGTATCCATGCATCTTAATGGATATTGTAGGGATAGAATGACCTGAACTAATTTTAACGTTCATGTAGTTGTATTCTAGTCCTGGCAGCGTGGAGTTGTCAGAAATGAGATTTTCACCAGCTTCATCACTGGTTATCAGGACCAAAACCCAGGTTTCTTCCCTCCCTCCCTCGAGCAATTGTGTACCGGGTGCACAGCCTGTTTCTGTCCCTGACAGCCTCTTTTCTCCTTAGGGCGCATAGCAGTGCCAAGGAAGGAAATCTTTACTGGGATTGTGCTGTTTGTACCAGTTCTTTTTCCTCATAACATAGTGTGTAGCAGTTCTTCAAGTGCTCCTTTATGGCTGATGTTGAAATGGGCCAAATATTTTTTCTCTGATATGTTCGTCTTAAATATGAATGTGATAGTGTTTATTTTTTTATCAGGACACAAAGAGAAGATTGAAAAAGGAACAGTAGAAATGTTGTTTCTCTATATTTTTATGTCTATGTATAGTGAAGTGGATGGCGTTGAATGCTCAGCATGATAGTATGCCATCAGTGACATGTAGGATGTGCTGAGCCAAAGAACTCAACTCAGTGTTGCTGGGTTCTTGTTGCTCTGGTGGGAGCAAACCCAACAAAAGACACAAGGAATAAATAGAGTAGTGGGGAAAGACATTTACCTCTTCTTCCTCCGCCCAAGTACACACAGATGGTGAAAATAAGTCCTTAGAAGTAGCAAACCCAGCAAACCCTCCATATTTTGGGACTGCAGTTCCTGTGAAGAGAAGCATTGAGTGCATTTTTCAGTGCTACTTCAATAATGGTTCTGAATCTCTGTTCCTAGAACTTACAGACAGAATGACATCCACAGCAATAAATATTGTTGCAATAAATGATCCTTTTTCCTCAGACTTCGCCACCACTCAGCAGCGTGGCAATAGCTGCTAAGCAAAGTATTTGCAATCAACCTTTTGATTTTCTTTTTTTCTTTTTCCTCTTTCTTAACACTTTGTAAAAGCTACATTTCCATGAATACCAGCACTGATGGAACTGAGCTTGAAGCAGCAAACTTTCATAAGGTGGACTGTACTTTTGGAAGCCTTATCTTGCATTTCCTTAATCAGTTTAGTGGGCTCTTAACTGGATTAGTAGTGCTGACCATAACAGTCATTAAAAAGGAGTCTGGCAGTGACTTTTTTATGGCTCCTCTTGTCAGTATTGCTGGAAATAATTAATCCACAGTGCTTAGGTATAAATTAAGGACTTATTACTTATATAGCGATTTTTATCCTCCACCCTCGCCAACATTACTTTGTACTAGACAGCTATAAGTTTCAAATTGTGCTACTCCCTCTTTGGTCAGCAAATCATTCATATTAATGCACTTTCAGCCTCCTGAAGAGGGATACATTGTTTAGAATTATCATTAGGAAATATTACCCTGTCATCTGCAGAACAGTGTTTACATTTGGTATCCTGTGGCTGCTGGCAATGACCTGTCTGCATAATGCTGGGAGAGTGTTTAGAAGTAAGTACTGAAAAGCTGCATTCTTTAATAAATGCAAACTGTGACCAGACAAAGATTAGTTAAGTATGTATTAGGGAATAATCCTGTAGGATGGATGAGAATACTCATTCTTGTGTTCCAGCTCACACACCATCCTTGGGGATCACTTCCTTGCTTGTGAGAAATGCTTTCCCAGGATGAATTTAGCTTTGAAATGACCAGATGGCAGCTTTTATGTTTTTGCATCTACTTTTCGCGATTCGTGAATAAACCTCATACAAGGTGATTCCTGGTGTGCTACAAACAGGAGCCATGAGAATCACCTCCAAGCTCATTTTTGGACCCTTTGCCAAATGCAATTGGGCTGAGAACTGAGTTACTCCAGTGCATGAGAACATAACCCCCTGAGTTTTAGGCACAAACTCAGCCTGCTGGTGTTATCGGTCACTGGTGAAAAACTGTGATTGTTCTATTCAGGTTTTTTGCTGCTTTAGACCTATATAAATGTATCGCAGCTTGCCAGATAGGGTATATTGCTTTCTTCTTCTTTTTTGTTCTTTTTTCTTTTTTTTATTCAACCCGGTCTACAGATTATTTTTTTCCTTGTTTACAAAAAATGTCACAATAAGTAAAACAACTTTCCCATATCCCCTTGGAGTTTAGATAAAACTTAAAAGAATAGAGAAGGAACTATAGGTCACCAGTCACTGATATGATCAAGCTTAATTAATTTGATGTCTTATTGTGGAGTCGTCCCCATGTGAGATTATTCTGAGCATGTTCCCCAGCTATGCGCTGGATGTTTTTTGCTGTTGCTGCTTGTGAGATCGTATCTTTTGAGAGACTATTTAGATGGCAGAGTTTCTGCCTGGTGGGAAAAGGTTTTCAGTGCTTGTCTATTGATCTTATAGTTCTGTTGCAGTGGGAAATGAAACATTGAGTGTGTTTATATCCTTAGAAGCAAAGAGCAGTCTCCTTTCCCCTGCTTTCTGAAGATGTCATATCTTGAAGGAAAGTAGAACAGAAAAAGAACAAATTTATTCTCAGAGCTTGGAAGATGATGAATTATTTATCCTTTGAAAGCTTCCACTATCTTTGCATGAAAGGAAGTTCTATTATTAAAAGCAAGGTTTTCTTTTTCTGCATGTCAATAAGAGGGAGATCAGAGTTGACTGATTATTGAGATGTCTTTTTCCTTAGAGAACTGGACAGCTCTAGCTGGTTGGCACCAAGAATCTGTTTTTAAAACAACAAAGTTGTTAGATTTGATATTAATGTGGGATTGGAGCCCTGCTAAAAGGCATATGAGGACCAAAAGATGAAACAGATGAAACTGGACCTTTGAGAGGTTTATGTGTGACCACGTAACTTAAGTGTTTATCTGTTAAATACGTTTTTCTTATGTATCCAAAGTTTTTGGTTTAGGTTTTCAGCCAGACTGTGATTATTCTGACTTCTTTCTTTGATTCCTTAGTGTCTACACGTGCCAGAGAATTTGAAAATAAGCTAATTCAAAGACAATTAGCATCCCACCCTGGTACTGCTTCTTCTTCTGTCTTGGCTCTGCAAACTGAAAGTTTGAACTCTGTGTTTGTGAGAGCCAAGCCCCACAGACTATCTTTTCCCTTGGGGTACTGCACCTCAGCATTTATCTATGTTTCTGAGGGGGCTTTGAGGAGCCCATTCCCTGTGTTTTCTGTACAGTAAAGCATTAATTTCTGCTTAGATCTGTAAGAAAAGTGTATACACACTCATCATTTTCTGCAATCTTGTCTCTCACTGTAAGCTGTCATGAGTAATGGCCTGGAATCAAAACACTGGGCCAACTAAATATTCTTTTGGGATGTGCTGTACTGATGGAGCCTGTGCCTTTTCTCAGTGTGTTTGCAGAGGATAAGAGTTCCTGAGCTGGAAATACCATCCGACAGATAAACCTGTGGAAACTAATCTACAGATGACTCCACTAAGGTTGTTATCCAGGTAATGAAGGCATACAATTTGATTTCAATGGCATAGTAATTTTGGGTTCATTACTGGATCACACCGTGGAAGGCACTCAACATACACAGAAACCTCCAGCAGACCTGGTGTCTCCATCTTTGCCTTGGGTCCTCCTTTCCCCTCTGGTTTTAATATGATCCTTGTTCCAATGTGCTACCTTTTCATTTGCTGCATGGTGACTCCCAACACAGGATGCTGTGGGGATCTCTTCATATTCGAATAGGATTAAGATTCTATTATCCCTAGAAGGAGCTAGAAGTTAAAATTTCCTTCTGATTGGAAGGCTAGTAAAGTGCTTGCTGCATGCCTTTCTGATGTGTCTCCCCATATTGATCAAGAGATGGGGGTAGAGAGCCCTTTTCCCTTAAAAGCTTTGCCTTCACAGCCTTACCTTGACATGCACTTCCACTGTTTTTCCACCTCTGGTGATCCCTCTTCCTGAACAAATGACAGGGATCAGGGTAGCTGGACAAATCTGGAATAATTCTGGTAAAGGAAACTGCTTTGAATAGAACTGCTTATTTTCAAGCAGTATTGCCTGCACTGAAAGTGTGGCACATATGCGTATAAGATACAGATAGATGTTTCCAGTGTACAGTGTAAAACAGAAGGTGCAAGCCTGTTTTCATGGCACTTGCTTGCAGTGAAGGCGGCAAACAGTGTCATTGTGTGGTCCCAGGTATGTACCCTGTGTCACAGCCCTGACCCAGCTGCTGGTGCTGCCCTTGGAAGGTAATTATGGGGCAATGGTAAAGTGGGGTCTTGTTTGGCAGAAGGTGTTTCCCAAGGCCTTGAAGGGGTTCAGAAGGTGTCTGACCTTCAGGGCCACAAACAGGCACCTGCTATGAATCTGGAGGAAGCACTTTAAAAGCAACAGATACAGTGACCATGGTTATGCCATGTTCAGCGTGGCTAACTACTGCAGCAGAGGTGGTGTGGCCTGGATGCCAG
>JAVHNF010024577.1:13937-26121 GCA_034783455.1 Micropsitta finschii | reverse complement strand
AAATTAACTTCATATTTTTCACTGAGTGTTCAATAAGGAGAACTGTAGTAGCATTCTCAGACCTGTGCAGGTCTAGAGCACTAATAACTGGTTTTACATCAGAATGATATCAAAACTGTGTTGTGAAAAATCCACTAAAAGGGGTTCTCTGTTTGGCTATTGTTTTCATACTGCATTATAATGCCTCTTTGGCCTAATTGTCATTGTATGCCACAGTATAGAAGAGATGGGTAAAGAATATTAACTTTAAAAGAGAAGAATAGGAAAATACAGAGTTTGAACTATTTTTT
Source organism: Micropsitta finschii (assembly GCA_034783455.1). Classification (NCBI taxonomy): domain Eukaryota; kingdom Metazoa; phylum Chordata; class Aves; order Psittaciformes; family Psittacidae; genus Micropsitta; species Micropsitta finschii. The sequence goes on along the minus strand of JAVHNF010024577.1, from coordinate 25,831 downwards.
GACAGAAGCACTGTAGAACCTCATGCAGACAGAATAATGTCAAACTGAAACAAAGCATATTTGTTTCAGCAAACTTCCAGTCTAGCAAATATGACTTCTATCAGTGGCAAAAAAGCCCCAAACTGCACTACTGCAGCTGCTCCATCATTTCAAATGGAAAGCTTAAACTTCCAGAACTGACTTTCAGAGAAAAAAGTCTTCTTTGTATCCAGTCATTTTTCTCCCTTTTCTATCTAATCTCTAGAGACCTGGATACTGCTTCAATGCTCTATAAATAACAATCTGTTTTGCTAGCATTAAATTTGAATGCATATGAAAATTCATATGCTAACAACATGCAGACCTCACATTCCTAGCAACATCCTTTTCTCAACCACACTTCTGTGTCTCACATTTTGTTACCATATCCTTGCAGAAAAAAATTGGCTTAGAGAACATTAGTATCTCTGCGATCTTTGAAAGAAGTCTCTTTCAGATTTCAGGATACATAAACTGCTCAAGCAGATGAAATTTAAACCAGATATTATCAGATTAATAGGTCTGCAATAATTACTAAAGATGCGTCTACTAAAGGCAATGTGATCATCTCCCAAACAGGACACACGTAAAGCATGCCATCAAGAGGGATAAATCTGTTTAATTCAAAACATATGTGGAAACACAAGAAATGCTTTACCTAGAATGTCAGTCTGGACTGCCTGAAAATCCTATGTCTCTTCATACTCTACTATGAATGTTAATGGAGGCAACCGCTTTGTATCAGTTTTAAAGCAAGCATTGCTAAGCACTCAAAATTAAGAACCACCCTAATTTGAGCACCTAAAAAAGAATACAATTACTATATGCTAAATAAGTATTTTAAAATGGGTTAGTGTGCTATCACTGTGGACTGGCAGTAACTCTCCGTATAAAAAGTAACAGTAAATCAGTTCTTTTCAGAACTGTATCGCTTTCCTTCTAAGATCTGTCATCTCTTCTGGATAGTCATTTTAATGCTAGTCCTTTTTAACAAATGCCTGGTTATTTTATTGATGTGGTGGAGCGTGTGACTTCACTTTGCAAAGGGACATGAGACAAGTCATGACAACGTATGCATTATACGATATACCTGGAAAGTCACCTGGGGATTTCCTGGCCTTTCAAGCAACTGTTGTCAATACAGATACAGAAAATTAGTCTGAAGGACTTTATTCTAAGAAGGTAGTAATGTCAAGCTCTGCAGATATTAAGATTACATTTTTTCCTGAGGAAGTCTGCAGTTTCACAAAATAAGTATCAAAGTGGCTAACAGGTGGTCTGCTTCAAATGAATGTCTCATGCCAGATCAACTTCATCATCACATCCCTCTCACGAAATGATACACTCATGGAAGCAACAGTGCATATGCATTGAGAGCAGACCTTCTGCTTCCAATAGGTCCATTTTAATACAATAGTAACAACAACTTGGTACTTTTTATTGACCCTCTTTTTGAAATGTTATTGATAAATGGCATCACATTCTATCCAAGGAAAAAATGTCATGTATGACTGGGGCACTCTAAAAATTGTCCATTTTAATTATAGAGATACAGAAAAAAAGACAGTCACCCTGACAGACTTAGTCTAAGGGCAGATAGGTATTTTTACCTTTGGACTGTCCTTCAGGATGGAAGAGGAGGACTAAAGTTGATCCAGGAAAAAAGGGCTAGTGGTGGTTTGAAGGTGTTCTAAATTTTGTCTGTTTCTCAATATGCAAAACTATTTTAATTGGCATCAGATGAATCTCATTTTGTTTAAGCTGAGTCAGTTTAGCCCATGACAGTACCAGATAATCAATCTTCCCGTCTTTATCCCAACCTATTATCTCAACCCATGAGTGTTTTGAACCTATTTTCTCCACCTTTCATCCTTCTTCCATTGAGGAACAGGAGTGAGAGATGTGATCATTATAACACCAGCACTGGCTGCCATTTTGAAGACCCAGAAAAAGTTTGTTATGACAGAAAAAGAAATCACACACAACTGTTTGATGTAACACCAATTTCTAAAGTTGTTACAAATGTTGTCTTAAAATAAGCAGTGTTTTTACCTTGTTTCTGTCCTGGGTATCCACTTCTCCCGGTGCCATATGCTTTAGCAACAAAGCTAAACATTTTGGGCTTTTGTGACGTGTAGCTAAATGTAATGGTGTCATATCCTCTAAATCCTTCTGCATCCAGTTCCCTCTACGAGCCAGTAAAAGCTTCATGAAGCGGTAATTTCCCTGGATCAAATAAATAAATAAATAGATAAATTCCAGGTTATCAAACCAAACAATGATACTGTTTAGATATATTTACTATTGCATTACAGTGCCTAAAAAATCTCCACTAAATGAGGTACAAGCTTTGAAAACACCTAATACAGATTTTTTGTTAAAAAAACATTAACTCATGTTTTGTTATTTGGTATAAGATACATTTCTTCCATTACCAGACTGTGTAAGGCAGGGTTCAGTAGTATCCAAAACTCTGCAATATTGTCAGAGTTTTTTGACAATTTAACCTCAATAAACATCATGTGAAAACTGAAATAAGACCATTACATGCCGGTTTCAGCAAGGTAAACAACTGTAAGATGAGAAATAAAACTAAACATGAAGAAAGATCACAATTTTCAAAATGAAAGTAAGAAAAATAAAAGGGAATGATTCAGAGAGATATAATGTACTTATCTGAATGAGCAGGAAATATACACAAAACTGATAGTTTCTTACATTTTTAAATTGGGAATTGTATATGAATTTTGATCTACTCTATGCATGATAAATGGATGGGATAGCCAGGTTCGCAACATGCTTAAAATGCTTAACACTCTGGACTTACTAGGTTTTCAAAATAAATAATGTGGAAATGCTCCTATGACTACTGACTGAGGGTGGATCCCAAAGGAAATAATCTGGTTTTATTTCAGAAATAACTGATGAAGCCAGTAAAAAATTACAGATATAATCATGCAATAACGCAGAAGCTGTAGTGATTTAAGCTAAAGCCACCCTTAACTTGCTATTGCCCCTTGCTTGGAGGTTATTTTCTATGTGTCAGAGACGCTACTTGAGATACTTTGATGTTTCCACTTCAATACAAAGTCTGCTGGGTTTTTCAAACCACCTTCAGCAGTTAAATTTCAACCAAGGACCAGCAACAGCTGGTTTTGCCTTAAAGCAAAACTTCTGGATCTAGCTTGTGTGATGATGTTTTAAACATCCCTATACTTTTCCCACTGTAACTTTTAACCATTCCTAAAATGAGTGTGCTGTCTCTCAGTTTTGCTCAGTGTCCCCAGTGTTTCCCAAAATATTATTTTTTTGCCAATTTCACATATTGACGATTTAAATAAAGTATCAATTACCCACAAATATGACAAAAATAATTCCCCCCACTCATGGAAAAGCTGTACCATTTGATGAAGACAATGTACGCAGGAAAGGTGATACTCCAGTCAATAGACGTCATGTCTTTGGATTCTTTTGCTTATGGAACTACCTGCAAATTAACATCTTTTAGTCTGCAACAATTCTTTTATAAATCCTGCATGTTAACTCAATGCACTTAGGCTGTCTTTGGAAAAACAATAAAAATTGGTAACCATGTAGACAAGTATGAACAGTGCCAATGAATGGGGGCACTTCTGCATATCATAAGACTCAGAATTGAGAATCACTGTCAGCAGAACTGTACGCTGGAGATAGGCCAAAGGATTCCAGAGGCCCTCATGGTATCCAGTGCCAGGGCATAAACATATTCTAGCTTTCTTTTAGCAGCCCTAAACATTGGAAGGGCAAATTTTGCATACATTACTGTTTTGTTCTTTGTCTCATAAAAATGGAAGAGTTGAACTATGATGTGGGCAGAATGGATTTCACCAAGTATGCCTAAAATAAATTGATGTGATTTCCCCCCTCCCGCTACACTATTTTAAAATACAAAATGCAGGGAAAGTAAATCATGAAGGAGCTCAGTCAAAATAACCTCTTCCTGCTTCTGCAATTTATTGCCATCAGTTCTTGCTCTTCAATGAAAGCCTACAAGAAAATTCTGCCAAAAAATCTTACCACAAACCTGTCTGAAAAAGCAAATTTCCCTTGCTAGTGACAGCATAGCTACTGTGTTGTCCAGCAGCATCCACAGCAAGTAGTGACCAATTCTCTTTCTTCTGCTAGGTGTCAGGGAAAGCATAACCTTAGGATTTTGCCCCTTTAATACACAGGCATGCATCAAGGCATACACTGAAGTACAGAGGCAGAAAAGCATAAGTCTGAACAACTACTAATCCATGTAGAACACACTCAAAATCAATATGTGATAAATTTGGGAATGAGAATAAATAAATTAGGGATGAGAAAACTCCTCATTATTGCCATTATATTTTATAGGTAGATACAAGAATTTGCAAAATTCATCAAAAAAAAAGCAGCAAAAAATTGCAATGTATCATGATGAGGTTGGGAATTAAGACTGGGGGAAGACAACATTAAATAACTTGAGAGAATATTAGTCTTGGAAGAAATATAACTGCTCTTCTCCATCACAGAGGATAATGTATTTGGTTTGTTTTCAGTATTTCCTGCTCAATACACATGCATACACATGAAAGTGAAAAAAATTATTTTCTCTTGTTGATGGTTACTTATTAGAAGATTTACAAGTGTATTGTGTTTTCTGAAATTAATTCAGCTGAAGAGTCAAAGTTAAAAAATACATAAAGCTAAGGAAGCATACGTTTTTACTATTAGAGTTTATTTTTTTTATGCTGTTACACATTTTTCCACCAGTTACTACTATATCATTCTGTTGCATGCTTAGCCACCAACCAATTCCTCTCCTTTGGAAATGAATCTGTAACAAATCCACTTATTCTGAAACACAAAAGATTCTGTTTCTTCCAAATGATTTAAGATTTTTTTTAAACACCACCACAGAAAAACACCTGTGCTTAGATTACTTGCAGTAATCTCATTCATGCTCTTACTTCTGACTGCTGTTCTTTTCTTTAGTAACAGCGTGAATGTTGCTGTGTTCCTTTCACTTGTTAGAAAATAATACCATCCCTATTAGTGACAAAGGAAAAATGTTCCACCTTCAATTGATTACTGCTTAAGTTTGTAAACATGCAGTATATCAATGTCTTGAAGGTAGATTTAATTTAGGTTTCACTAGGTGAAAGGAGAAAAAAGTATACTTAATCTGAAAAGCAGTTACTTACTAAATTCCTTTATTTTTATAAAATTCTTGTGTATAACAAGTCTTTGAGCTTGCTGCTTTTTTCTTATAGAAAATGCACCTGATTTGCCTAAACACTCCTGGGCAGTAGGAAGTGCTTTGCATCAGCCCGTAGTCTCAACATCAACTGTCTCTAAAATGATTCAGTTTATATGGAATTTTAAACCGTTGCAGGTGTAAGTGGGGAGGAAAACTGCTGAGGCTGTGGCTCACACGACCTACTCGGAACTTGACAGAGCTGAACAAACGGCTAGATGTTATCCACTTCTTCCTGCAGGCTCAGAATCATGAAACAGTCCTCACTCTTCAAGGCTGCCTCAGGAATATTAAAAATGTGCCTCTTATTCTAAAAAGAATGACTCTTTCTCACACAAAAGTTACTGACTGGCAAGCACTCTATAAGACAGCTTGCAGTGCTGTGTGTCTTAGAGATACATGTCGCTCTCTGCCGAACACTATTGAACTCTTCCAGACTATTTCGCGGGTCTTCACTGATGATCTTCACTACATTGCTAGTCTAATCAGCAAAGTGGTGGACTTTGAAGGCAGCATCTCAGAGAGCCGCTTCACTGTTAAACCCAATGTGGACCCCACCATTGATGAGAAGAAACGAAAGCTGATGGGCCTGTCAGACTTCCTAACAGAAGTGGCACGAAAAGAACTGGAGGACTTGGACAACCATATTCCCTCCTGTTGTGTGATCTACATTCCTTTGATTGGGTTCCTTCTCTCCATTCCACGGCTACCAAGTATGGTGGACAAGACTGACTTCGAAATTGAAGGCTTGGACTTCATGTTCTTGTCAGAAGATAAGCTGCACTACAGAAGTGCTAGGACTAAGGAGCTAGACAGCCTGCTGGGTGACCTGCACTGTGAGATCCGAGACCAGGAAACACTTATTATGCACCAGCTGCAGACAAAGATCTTGGAGAAATCTGAAGTGCTTAACAGCGTGATTGAGTATACTGCACATCTGGATGTGCTTCTGGCTTTGGCACTGATGGCCCGGGAGAATGCCTACTGCCGGCCAAGCTTTACTCACCGCCATGGCTTCCACATCAAGGATGGAAGACATCCACTCATGGAACTATGTGCAAAGACTTTTGTGGCCAATCCTGTGAACAGTGGAGAGGCCAGCAGACGCATAAAGATCATCACAGGGCCCAACTCGTCTGGAAAGAGTGTATACTTAAAGCAAGTAGGTCTTATAGTATTCATGGCTCTAATTGGCAGTTATGTCCCTGCAGCAGAGGCAGAGATTGGAACAATTGATGGGATTTACACAAGAATCCACAGTAGGGAATCAGTTTCTGTAGGGATCTCCACTTTCATGATTGATCTTAACCAGGTTGCCAAGGCAGTTAACAATGCCACAGAGAGGTCCTTGGTACTTATTGATGAGTTTGGTAAAGGGACCAACACACTGGATGGCCTGTCCCTTCTGGCTGCTGTCCTGAAGTACTGGATCAGACAAGGAACGCAGTGTCCACAGGTCTTTGTCTCCACTAATTTTCACAGTTTAATGCAGCTACAACTCCTGCCTGACACACCTCTTCTGGAATACCTGACCATGGAGACCCACCAGGATGGAGGTGAGCTGATATTTTTCTATCAGATCAAGCCGGGCATGTCTGCTGTTAGTCATGCTGCCAACATTGCTGCATTAGCAGGAATGCCAGCCAAAATTATTGAAAGAGGAGTGGAAGTGTCGGAATTGATTCGCAATGGAAAAGCTATCAAACGTATTGATGATCCTTCAAAAAATGATCGGATGGAAAAATGCAAGTCTGTTGTGGAAAAGTTTCTTTGCTTAGACCTTGATGATCCCCATGTTGACTTAGAAGAGTTCATGCGTAAAGAGGTGCTGCCTTCTGCAGCCTCAGTCATATAATGAGTGTGGTGTGCGTAAAAGCATAGGTTACATCATGTCTACCATGTTCAGTTAGAGAATTTGTTAATCTAAAGAATGATCACTACGACTAACACCTCAGACTACACTACATTGTAACATACTATCTATAGTTATGTCCTTTTTAAAAAAAAAACAACACAAAACCCCACCAACTACTGTAGTTACATATTTCTACAATATGGTGTATGATATGAAAGGAGGAAGACTGAAAGAAGAGAATTTAAGAACCTCTTCCAGCCAGGGAGTCAACAAATTCGTGCATTTTCTGCCCTTGTTAGATCTTTAGGTTAAAATAATACTGTAGAAAAATCACAAAACATTTCTGCTGATCTCATAACATGGTGAATGCAAAGCGTTTATTGTTTTGTACTGTGCCAAAGGGATCCTTTCAGCTATTTCAGGATCAGCATCTAAGATTTCAAATAGGTATGTGCCTCAGACTCCCATATCAGCAATTAACAGTTGTCACAATACAAACCACTGACCTACAGGCTGATAAATGTAAATACAGAGGGATTTAATGATCTCTGTGGCTCTTCTTGTGCCAGCATTCCTGTTTAAGATGCCAGAGATCCCAGGAGTTACTGTAAAAATAATTCTGGAGGTAACAACCAGCAGGGACAGATAAAAGAGAAGTGTTTTGGTTATACTGAGAATCACTCTCTTCTCATGAGGTCCTGTATGGTACAGCTATGTATTGGTGTATATGGGTATAAATAAAAGCAAATTACAAATCTAGGAAACTGAAAAATATAGTAGAAATGTAATACAGAATTTCACATTTTACATTCTATTTTTGAGTATTGAGTAAAACGTAATATTAAAGGACTAATATTTTAGTCCTTTTTCCCCTTCCAGAAGGGGAAGATTTCCTAATATTTTAGTCCTTTTTCCCCTTCCAGAAGGGGAAGATTTCCCTTTACTTCTCTGTAAACAGAGTATTTGATGCATGCACATGCAACAAAAATTCATTAATAAATTAATGACGCAGGAGACATATTATCTAAGTACAACAGAAGTAACAGCCATTCCTGCAATGAGATAAGTGCCTGAGATTCCTTGTCTAAATAAGACAGAAGAGACATGAGTTAGCTTATTGTCTGACTGCCAAAACTTGCTGTAACTTCTTACAGTATGGATAATAAAAGACATCAGCAGATGACATCTCTTTTCAGCTATCCTTGATTTCAAGAAGCCAAAAATAGTAATGTCACATAAACTGAGAGAAAATTTACATGCAAAAAAAGTAATTACCTTTATAATTATCAGTATAAAACATCTGTCTTGTCTACCTGAAAACAGCAACAAGATGAATGTGACTGCACAGCAGAAAGATTTCAATTCGGACACATTGCTTTTGGTTTGATTCAGTGTAGAAATTTCCCTCCTCCATCATGAAGGAATTATTATTATAACTATTATTACTATTATTACTATTGCTTGTATTATTGTTATTAAATAACTTATTTAATAACTTACTTGTTATCTCTATATGAAACTATGATAGTGGCAAAAATTTTACATAATTTACATTAAAAAATACAAGAATAAATAACTGAATCATGCAGTTATTGCTTTTTCCAGTGCTATCATAATAATACTGTCTCCAAAATAGTACCTAGCCCCCTATGATGTTACTGCTGAAGCTGAATGGTAATAAGGAATCACTTGTAAGTGTTGTAAATACAAATGGATTTTTCTCACTAATATATTCTCTTTTACTAATTGTATATACAGCATTCTAAAGATATACTGTACAGAAGAATATGATATATTAAGTATTCATAAATTATAGTTTTTGGTATTTTTTCTTGTCAACCACTGTATAGACTAAGGATATGCTCCATACTAATTAAGCAGATGCTATCAGAGTAATTTAGCTGTCAGTCATCTTCTACTTACAAAATCCATTTCACAGTATCTGCAGTTCTGGCAGTACTAGGTATATCAAAGGATATCCAAACGTCATACAGCATTTATCAAGTGTGCCTCACAACATGCCCTGAGGTAAACAGCAGTTGCACAAATGAAAACCACAAGGGTTGTGACAACACAGCAGGCTAGAGAAAGAAGCAGGAATAGAAATGTTATCTTCAAGTGCAAAAGTCCAGTTGCTTCTTTCATTGTATTTCATTTGGTTCTTTGAATAGAAGATGACGCTAACTCAAGATTCTTATCATTCAAACAACTTGAGGAAATAGCTGAACATGTGCAAGTAAATTACATCCCTTTACCTTCTTCCACAAGGACACTGAGAAGCACACTGTACCTCCTTATTTTGGGGAAGTTTTCAGTGGCACATTTTATCTCAGAATTACCCAACTAAGCCTGAAGAATGAACTGCTCCCACTTCTGAGTAGGTAAATAAGTTCTTTAACCTGAGAAGCTGAAAGGAGTATAGTAACCCAGACAGCTCTTCTCTAAACTACTTTAATTCACATTCTTATCCTTTCTTAATGGCTGTTTCCATGTTTTTTGCATTTACCATTTTTAGCTTAATGTTGTGTCTTCAAAGTGCAAAGGTGATTTCTTAAGATATTTACTAATTTTAGATTCTCAAATTCTCTGCTTTGTAAATATCAGTAACAGTTCAGAAAAGTTAAAATCTTTCCAGAATACATGCATTTCAAAGATTATTTTAGCTATATTAAGGTTTTAAAAACAGGTTATTTTTCTTTTCAAAGATAACTTTGGTGGGCTTTAGATGCCATTATGAAGAGAACCGCTTCATAGAGTATTGATTCATAAGGAAACTTACATTTAAAAAAATATTAATATAGCTATAAAGCACTAGCTGTGAACTACACTCAACTACTTTAAGTTCTATTTGCTCTTTTTTATGCTTTCTCATGTAATCTTCATCCACTCCCCCTTTCTTGTTTTTCATACTGTTGTATGATCTGAAAATGCAATTAGACATTATATTAAAACATATTACAAAACAGTTATTCCTTTTGTTTCATTCTCTTATTATTTTCTGTAAATGCATAAAACTCTCACTAAATGCACAGATACAATAAAAGAAAGCAAAGACCGATGCTTATGCCTGACAGTGGATTGATAAGAGAAAAATTTACAGATTTATTTATAGAAACATGGTATGTTTCTATACAGTGTATCTTTATAAAACCATAGCTGCTGCATTATCCAGCATTATGGAGGACTAAGGAAGATGATTTGGAATGACACTGACCTGGTTCTGTCAGCAGTAGTAAACATCAGAACACAGAAAGTATGCATCCTGACTAATAGCTCATGCAAGGTAGTGAAATATAAACAAAACAAAAAAACATCCTCCAAAAACCAACCAAGAAACAGAACAGCAAAACAGACAAATAACAAACAAGCAGAAAAACGCCAAAAAACAAACACCAAAATAAAACAAGCTACACGATCAACTGCCATTGTCTCTCAGTGATAAACATAAAACCAACCTGGATAAATCAAGATCAGATGTACTGTCTTTGCCCATATTCCCTTCAGCCCCATATCTCCATCTAGCTGCCTGGATAATCCTCTGTAGACTGAGTAACGCTGTATGAGTTGGACTGATGTGGAATGACTGATGGGGACTGTGGTTTTGGCTTTGTTGCTCCACACTCCCTCTCAAGTCATTAATTATGCCATCTGATATGAACAGTGCCCTCAAGTTGATATTTGTGAGGTAAGTGATGAATTTCCTCTCCTCCTGATAGCTCATTAGAACATGTTTTATTATGGGAAATTTTGCTGATGAATTAATTATTCAGGCAAAAACATTTTTGTGAGCAACTTCATTTACTTGCATATTTGTTTTATCTTGGACATATCATTTCTGTGGTCTGAGAAAAATAATGGCTGCATGTTTAGAAAGTGGCTACCATCTTGATACGAGTAATATGCTGTTTATCTCTTGAGAGAAGGCAGTCACAGCAGTATCTCTGAAGAAAGACACACAGGGAGCAATATGTTTGTATTGTGGGCAGAGAAAACCAGTCCAAATGGCTGCTTTTGAGCTAGCCCTTCAATCACTCAAAGGCAACTTATTCCTGGTTTACTTGAGCTCAAACAGCTGCTTCAGCCTATTTTACCAAGCAGTTTAGAAAACGCAGTTTGCTCCAGGCTCTGGAGTCTATTTTATTTAGACTCTCCAGTCTGTTTTATTATTATATTAATCCATAATTATTATTCCACAAGTCTTGACCTATGCTATTTGTCCTCTGAAAATAACAGGCATCCCAAGTACCATTTTAGAATAGTTACTGCAAGTTTTACGTTTTGAGGGAGGTTTCTCATGGTAATCACTTATTTTTAAGAAGGAGCCTGCCAGTAGTTCAGAGGAATTATAGACAAAGTACCTAACTGTCAGCCACCTGTCATATCTGCATTTCTTCACAGATACCATTGTGTCACGAATGTCTCAGGGCATCTCATCCAGCAACATGTTGACATTTTGTGGGGTTGTTTCTTAAGTATCTCCATTCTGCTAGGAAAGCTGTCTTGTCTGTGAGAAGGTTATGAGTGGAGAAGGTGCCATGCTGACAGACGTTAATGGAGCACTTACCAGGAAGCAACTGAATGGCATTAATGTGTCCAGTTAGAATAACCTCTGTATTTTGATACCCAAAGAAAAACAAGAAATTCACACCTATTCCCATCCTGAACTGAAGAAGGCCAGGTCTTGGTGAAAATATAAATTAATAGAAAAAAAAAAAAACCAACTCAACAAGAAAACAGAAACCTCCAAACCTTAAGAACTAG
>JAVHNF010024569.1:3879-16989 GCA_034783455.1 Micropsitta finschii | reverse complement strand
ATCTTATTGTGACCAGTAACTATAAACATCGGTGTTATCAGTGCTGTTCCCAGGCCGAAAGTCAAAAGCATAGTGCTGCACCAGCTACTAAGAAGGATCAAAAATGACTGCTACTGCTGAACCCAGGACAGCACTTCCAGTAGTCTTGTGCAATTCTGTGTGTGTGTTTCTGATCCCAAACACAATCTAGTCTCTTCCCGGGGATTTGACTGGCTCATTGGAACGCATGCTGCTATTTTCTAGTATTCCCTCTATAATCTTTCTTGGAAAAGGTATTGTTAATTCATTTCAATTCTGTGTGGAGCACCTTGTACCTCAAATTTTTGATGTACAGATGCATAGACAGCCTTTTTTCATGATGTTTAAATTTCAGAGTGCTTCAAAGCAAATTATTTCTAGAAATTCAGTTCCTTACCACCTCTCTTCCTTTCTGCCTATACCTCTTGCTTGCAGACACAGCATGAAGTCTTGTCCAAACTTTCTCATTTATCCTTCATGTTTTCAGAGGCTTAGCTCTGTTAGGTCTCTTGGTTGTTCTGCTCTGCTTTTTTAAACATGTTCTTCATTTTTTCCCTTAGCAGTACCACATTGTTCAGACAAGTGGATATCCTTTAGAATGTTTGCCTGCAAATAATACCTGCACTGACATACTTCAGGAGAAGTTTTCTCAGACAAAACTAACAGTCCGGGTACCCATTTCTCACTGAGATTTGCAATCTCTTACCATAGTTAGGGCCAGGGTGAAATTCACCTTTTAATCCTACATTTTACTTTGTGTCATTTTTGGAGTTTTCACTGTCATTCATCTTCCTTTTGATGAAAGTGAGAAACATTTCCTCCCGGAAGTGACTGACCACATGTGTGGATCACTTTTCTGCCAAAAAAGAAAAGTAATCAGATTTCCAGTACACTCTAACAGAAAAATGCTCAACATTTATTTATAACCTGCTTTGGTACAGCCAGTGTGTAAGAGTGGAGTAATTTTATTCTTTGTTTAATGACTGTAGGTGTCAATAATCCTAACCTATAAACTGGTCCGGGCCCTTTTTATAATAGTCCTACTATTTTTCACTCTCAAGATGTTCTTGCAACCTGTGGCATTTTTTTCATGCTCAACAGTGAGATAATGGCCCTCATTTTCTTGGGGAGACTAATTCAGAGGTTATTGATCATAACACAGCACAGTGATGGGAACACATACAAACCAGCAGGGTAAGAGCAAGCAGACAAATCTGTAGGAAGTTGTTCCAGGATTTATTCTGTTTTCTTTCCCCTTATGGGCAGACTAAATGCATGATTTGTTTGCTGGTATTAAAATTTTAATTTTGTCTTTTACCCCTTCACATACATGGGCCATTGTTGTATCTCCCACTGATTTCATGGCAGACAGATTTAATTTGATAAGTTGACTCTTTCTGTGAGAATCGCGTGTTAATCATTGTTGGTTTTGTCACCACTCGCACCAACCTGTCAGTAGCTTGTTGCTAATTTAGGACCTGAAGCTGAAAGCGTATGTGTAGCTGGAGCAGCGATCAGTGTGGTGAGGAGCCAGGTTGGTTGTTCTGCAACACAAAGCCTTCACTGGCTTATATTGGAGGCTAGTGTTATTTCTGATTTGCAGCCGTTAGGCTGCTGAGTGCATCCACCTCCAGGTCTCTTCCAGCTTTGTTGCTTTATTAGTTATTTCTCCCACTGGATGGCTCCCACCCAAACTGCCTTTCCTTAGCTACAGTGTCATGCATCTTTCCAAGATGAGTTTTATTTCTCCAACTCCCCCTCTCCTTCCCCTGCCCTCACAGCCCCCATGCAGAGTTTCTCTGTTCTTCTTAGTGTGATGGGGACATACATGGTGGGGAAGGGTGGGTGAGGGAGGTTACAGCAGTGGAAAACAAAGACAAAACCTATATGCTGTCAATTTACTGAATCCCTTCAGTCCCCTGCACATGAAAACCCAGCAGCTCCCTGCTGAATGGGTGATAGCTGCTGTGAAATTAGCTGCCTTCCTCCTGCTTCTCTGCAAGGAGGCTGTAACCACTCTGCTTTCTCTACCATTTTCTCTGTTATCATCTGCACTCTTCTCACTGTGAGAGCAGACTGTGCCAATGATTTCTATGTGGAGCATGCTTTGCTGTCTGGAGGTGTCTTTGTCCAACAGAGGGAGCCCAAGGCAACTGTGCTGCTGGGTTGGGTGCCTCTGGTAAGTGCCTTGAGACAAGTGTGGTGAATCCCGTACATCTGAAGTATGCAGCATTTTTAAAGAACGTTTTGCTGATACTGTATTAGCTGATGGTGAAGACTTTATTGTGCCACTTTTAAACAGTCATGAGTGTTCACCCTCCCCCTCCAGGCACATGCTTTTCTCTCCCTCTATAACTTTTCATTAGTGGAAAATGTGTTTATGGCTCTTCTATTTCAATATGGTTGATATTCTCAGTCTTCTCTGTCCAACAAAATAAAATTGCCAGCATGATTTAGTGTGACAGTAACTACTTTGATGCCTTTTGTTGAATCCTCCTTCTGCTGAGACACCACCTCGAGTTCTTTCTTTAATCCCTTCACATTGGTTGTCTGTGTAGCTTGTCTAACAACAAGCCTTGGATGAGCAGACCCCCTGTCTGCCTGAGCCAGCTGGTACTATCCTGCAGCCAATGTGGGTAGCAAAGGATATCAGACTGGGGCTCTAAATGAGACGCAAACTGCTTGAAGGCTTAGAATCTTTCCCTGGCATGCCTGCAAAATTAGTTGTCTTGCATGGCAGCTGGGGAGCTGCAGGCATTCCTCTGATCCCCAAGGAAGTGGGTGAGCAGAGGCAGGAGAAGGGCTTGTGCTTGGTTTCTCACCAGCTTTACTTCACTTCAGTAGAGGGAGCGAGATTTTAATTTTGAGAATCTGCATTTATTAATTTTGTCAGAATTATTTTCTTAGGCTACATGGCTGTTAACAGGCATCTCCTATTCTGTTTGACTTGAAGAGCGCAATGAACCTTTGAAATCACAGGACAGGGCCTAAGAAAATCAGTGTAACTCTAAATAAGCTCCCATGGAGAAAAACAGCTTCTTGTATCTCCACTAAAGCATTTAATGGTCAGGCTCCCAGCAATGAAGATGAGCAGGAGCAAGCACCTTTATTTCTAGAAGCCCTATCACTTGAGTGAGAATCAAGGGAAATCTTGTGCTGCTCAGTGAAATACATGGAGGCACAGATTACACTGGGTTTCTTCCTAACCTACACAAAAGTCAGCCAAAGAGTATTTGGCTGAGAGTACATTTCTGTAGAAGACTAACTCCTCTCTTTCGATTTTAGCTGACAATCAGCATTATTCTGACAAGTTGTGCGTTAGTTTCCACTGCAGAGAGGGAGAAATTCTGAGTGTTGTGAAAGCCCTTTAAAATTGGAGTAGAAAGATGTTAGCAAAGCTGAACAACTAATTACACTTTATGGAGTTTATTGTGCCTTCAAATAGTCATGTGTTACTGCCAATAAAAATAATAGGAATTAAGTGCATACACTAATGAAAGAATATACATGAATAGTTTATATTTCAGTCTATTGAAATAACAGACCTCTATTTTTTCCCATTGACTGAAAATAGGAACTATAAAGACAAGAATTTTTTTTTATATTAATACTCTGAGCACATCTGTGAATTTTATTATCAAACCAATGACCATGGAGAATGACAGCTTTTACATTTTAGTAACTGGCAATATTCTGCTTTATTTTTTGCCTTAAGTTAGATTAAAATTGTAATTAACAATGTTCAACTGACCTAAACATCACTGTAAAATGTGTACTGTTCAATAAAAATGTGATACAGTTGCTGATGTATAAACACAGGGCTTTTTAAAGCCCTAGGACTCTACTTTAAGAAATTTTGTGAGTATGCCTTGCTTAGAAAGTATTTTTAAAAGATATAACAGCTAAAGATGCATCCAGGATTAAACCTTTCAACCTCTTCTTTTCCAGAAGGAAAGATGCTGATGTTTATTGTTTCAAAGTACTAGAGTGTTAGTTCTACTCTATAACATGATAACATTGGCTTATTTTTCAGGTTGTTGCAAGTGAGTTCAATGCATTTATTCCTTGGTTTATTTTCCTAAATGAACCTAGCTTTTTCCTTTCTGTCTTCACTTCTGAAGTATGAAAACATCATTAACTAGGAAAGGAGTAGACAACTTTGTTTTGTAAAATGTACATGGAACAGATCTGATAGTTGGAGTATAGTGAATCTAAGCTACATTTCATTACTCTCCAGAAGAGAATAAAACAATTTGATTTCACCACATCACAGAGCTGGTAGAGCTTTATTCTTATTTGTCCTGCAATATAAACAGGAAGAAGTAAGTGAAACCAAACTATGTTGTTATAAAGCTGGGATATGGGAGATCTAAGTCTTTGCTATATGTTGCAGTATAATGGAAAAGAGTTTGAAGTCATTGCAGCCACACACTAAAACTCTCATTTGAGATTACTGCTTTCAGCTAACAGAGAGCAAAATAGTATAGCTTTTCTTTTTGCTTCTAATAAACCACAGTAGCCTTTCCATCTCTTTGGCTGATTCTGTTCAAGATAAGAAAACTATGGAAGGAGTTGTTAACATAGATCCTTACCAGAGATTCCTTATCTCCTTTAAACTTAGAGATGGATAGATGAGAATAGTTCTCTCATTAGTGGTTTCCATACACATTAACTTTAAATTATTGTAGTTTTATATGATACATTATATTTCTTTCCTTGACCAGCTTATGCTTATTTTTTATCTTTCCCTCCTCCATCTTTCATCTTTCATCTTTCAGATCACTCTATCCCACCACTCTAAAAAACATCAATCCACCCTCATCTCCTGATTCGCTAGAGGGGCCACAACACTGATAAACTCATCCTTTCAACCGAAACTATGCCTGAGACAGGAATTCTCTGCCAGTTTCATTGCCATTCATTCTCATACACAGAGAATGAATTTACTCAAAGCTGAAACTGCATATTCCTTAATGTGGCTTGCATGCCAAGGTCATCTACAGCCTTTGTTCTTTGCATTATCATTTGGAGCCACCTGCAGGCAGAGAATATAATTCTAGCAAAAGGAAAGGATTTTTGTCATGCTATTTGGGAGGCTGCTGTGATTGTGAACAGGTGCAAAATAAGAACTTTTTGCATGAGCCTGTGATTTTGCATGAATGTTTTAATTAAATATGGCTTGGTTTTTGCCCATCTAGGCATGGACCCAATATCTGTATCACTAGAAGAAAATACTGGAAAAGAGACTGTGATCTCTGAGAGCAAAGTCTGTTCACACAGGTGAGAACAGAGAAGAATCAAACCTGAAAATCACTGTAATGACACTCAGGACATGATTGGGTGGACATGCAGGAGCAGAAATCCTTAAGAAAGGTGGGGGAAGGGGTGGAAAGCAATGAATGACTTGGTGGACCAGGAGAAGACAGATTTAGTAGACAATTTGGCATGCCCAGCACATCTGGTAGAAAACAGTAAAAAATAAGAGAAATGAAAAAGGGGGGAAGGGCTCTATAAGAGACTGTGACTACTTGGCACTCACTTGAATAAGGGAAGGAAGATCTTTTTTTTGTTATTTGCTCCAAGGATGAGAAGAGGGAAAGGTGTCCCCAGGTACTTCCAAATGTCAGCTGAAGGCCTCAGGAGAACTTGAATTCAATACAGTAATGATGCAGGCAACTTTTCTCATTTTTTGATGCATGGATTGAAAGTTGCTAGAACCTGCTGAAGTTATAAACAGCTTTCCATATTTATGACCCTTTTTAATTTTGTTTTGACCACCCGTGTTGATCAGTGTTGCCTTAACAATGTTGGGAAGATTGCGGGTGAGCATGCAAAATAACATTAACTCTAATCAAGAGACATGCCACTTCAGGCAAATATAATATTATGAATAAATTAATACCCTTTTGGTGAACTGAAGTGTTTATCCATCATATTGTCTAAGTACTTCCCAGTCTCATTAAGTTTTCTGAGTGGCAGTGTATCAAGTGCCTTCCTAAAGAACATTTTATCACTGTTTCTTGTCACCAAGCTCCTTGGTATGTCCAACTAAAAGAACCATTTACAGATTTATATTTTATTTCAGCCAAGGTAATTCTTTGTAATACTCTACATTTGTTTCTCTGAGGGTAGCGCATAAACAAACAAGCAGAAGACCTGGCCATTTTCCCCATGGAGCCATGCAGGAAATTATCTTGTCCTTCTTTTCTACTAGCTATTCAGATGATAAAGAGGATGTTTTCTTCAGAAGTGTATTTTCCTCAGGTAGTGGAATTCACCCAAGAGTCATTTGTTTTAACCATCTGTTCCACTTCCCTTTGTGTTGACTCATCCTTAGGCTCCCCATGGTCAGCCCATCTATCACAGGCTTTAAAATAGCCTGGGTTATCTTTCTATTTTCATACAATTTACTGCCATACTATTTATTGTACCTTGTCTTTCATGTCACTGACTGTGTCATTTTTACTGTAGGAAGTAGGAAATTTTCATGGGAAACTGCTTAGTGTTCTGAAGAGGAAGAAATAGATGGAATCACAAAGAAAGGGGAAATGCAAGACAAATTACATAGCATGGACTGTGATTAGCAAGTAAACATGGCAGGAAGTAAGGCAGAATGAGTGGACAACATTGATGAGGCTCTGAAACTCCACAGACATTCACCAACACTTGATGCTATGTTCCCGTGTTTTAGCAGAAAAGGCTCTGGGGCCAAAAAAATGAGGAGCAGCACAGTGCTTTGCAGTAAGACAGGAGGTGATTTCTGGTCTGGGGTCTTTTCTGAAAATTGCCTTAGGTAAACAATGGACCAAAAATCTTTGTTAAAAGACTTTTATTCAAAAGAAACCTGTACTAAAGGCATTTTCCACTTAATTCTGCTCTGATGCTGTGATTTCATCCAGTTCTGTTGGCTTAAGTAGTTACTCTGAAGTCACACTGAGATAGCTGAGAAAGAAGTAGAAGCTAGTAATGTTAAGGTTATTGATGCTGTAGAAAACCTTAAATGCTCAAGTTTAGTTCTTCACTGAATTGGGCAGTGACACAGCCTCCTCCTTGACAGGCCACAATAACGAAGGGATCAAGAGGATATCAGTGGTAAAAGACGACAAAGGTATACTTAAAAAGAAGGTGAACTAAGCCTGTTGTGTGTAAACGTGTGTATTATATTCCTTGGGATCAATATTCAGACTTCATCTGTCCTTGTTTCTTGTTTTGTAAATTACCTAGCTAGAAGGACCTGGTGTAATGCTCTGAAGCTAAATGACAGAACAGGAAGATGAGTGGGGAACTCAAGGCAAACAGCAAGTGAAGTCTGACAGAACTGGGCCCTCCTTTATAAATTGTCTGACATATGCCAAATGAAATGTAATGCTGACAGATGTAAAATAATACCCCAGAAAAATAAACACAAGCAAAAAATGAGTAGCATTGAGCTACAGCAGAAGGACTTTAAATGAGACCTTGAAGAGATAATGGTGCTGGCTCAGAAAAGGGCTTGACAATAAGGAAGAGCAATTTGAAAGCACAGGAGTCTTGGAATACGAAAACTACACAGTGACATTTGATGAAATGCTAAGAACAGTGTGTGCCTCTAACTCAGCCACTCTCACTCAAAATAGTTAGCAAATAAAAAAGAGGACAAAATTTTGTTCCTGATTTATATGGTATTCAGCCCCAGCAGCCTGCTTAAGGCAGTTGGCTCAGCACAGAATTTAAACACCCCTAGCAACTCTTTTTAGGTGGGAAAAAATATTCTGGGAAATCGTTTCACCTGCACTGTTACCATGCAGGACTCATGCCTTCTCATTAGCAGCATTCTCCCTAACACAGTGGCCAGCTAGGACACAAGAACCGTGCAGCTCAGACTATGAAATCTCATGTGCAGATTCACTTTTTGGCCTCTTTCTTGCCACACTGCCTGCATCTCATAGTCCCAGAGTTTCATTTCAGTTATAGGACATCACTGGCTAGATGCAGCTGTCCAGTTAGGGCTGCACTCCAATCAACATTCAGAACAAGTGCTGAAGAGACACCTGATCCCTACAGGATTATAAAATCTCTTTGATTTCACTTGCCCTGGCTTTCTATGTCTGTAACTCTGTTGAACCTACAAAGCATTTTGTAAAACCAAGCCACTTCATCTCTCAATCCTAGGATTTAGCATCTTTTGTTGTGAGGAGCTCAGAGCAGATATTTTCCATGCAGATCAGCCTCTTTGGCTGAGTAGGACAACAAGGTAAGCATAGGACTACTGCTACTTCGCTTTCCTTGCTACAAGAATCCTGTCTAGACCAGCATGGGAATTTGCATTCCTCTTACCTGTTTATGCCATTTTAAAGCTAGGTGTCAGTCAAATCTCCTTTTGTAGTCAGTAAAGAGAGTTAAATACTATCAGAGTGTCACCCCATCCTGACATCTAAGACAGACAGGAACTAGTTACCTCTTTCCATTATCTGTGAGGGTAACCCAGAACACTAACTTAAACTAGAAGCCTGGTTTTTAAAAGATTGACGTTAAAGATTACTCAGGGATGAGGAATCTAGTGGCGAATAGGATCACTTCCCAGTGGTCTGATCTGTGCCCTTCCTGAACTGAGAGAGGTGATCTCAAAATCCTTCTAGGAGTGATTGCATCCAAATAAAGAGGGCAAATCTACTGCCAGCCTTTCATAACTCACTAGGCAATTTACTAGCAATGGAAATTATCTTTAGATAGAGAAATGCTTGAGCTCTGCTAGTGGACCCATGTTTTAACATGGAATGTCTGTAGTAACATGAATTAAATTAGGAAATTAACATCATTGTACTTGACGGGATCATTAAAAATTAGATACAGAGTGGCACAGTGGGGCAATTTTAAATTCAGCTCAGATTAATCCTTTTTGTTTTAGTAAAAAGCACAGACCAGAGAGTAACTTTTTCATAATACTGTACTGTACTTGAGTCAGTGTCTTGAGCATTATGATTATTTAATTCTTTATTTCACAGTAATTTTCTGTATAAAACTACATTAGAGCTCACGAATGTTGACTTCAAGAGTAACCGAGTAAAACTGAGGAAATCAGGAGATAAAATGATGGAAGAATTTTGCATCAGACACTTATCAGACAATACAGATACTGTATTTTGTATTGAAAGCAGAATGCACATCTTTGTAATTTGTCTTCAGTTTTGCAAATTAATGTTTGGGCAATCAAATTTTAAGTTATTCTTACCTTATAATAGGGTAAAAACATATGACTGTGGAGAAAGAATTGCTGGCTGGTTCTCTATGATTCTTGCGCGTCCATGTCGCTTGATAAGACAAAGTTCAGACATGTCACATCAGAAAAATACAAAAGGTATGTTGTCATTCTTAACAATATTTGTGATTCCTCAGTAAACATCAGCCTCATAGACTTCATACTGTGTGTATCATTACTCTGATAAAGGATGAAAGATTCATCCAGTTTGAGGTTTCACATTTATACCCAAACTGTGTTCACCTGCTACTTCTTATGTTTGGTGAAAATGTAAGGCTACATCAGTCTAGGGATTTTATTTATTTTTTTTTTTATCATTATGACCATTTTTGTCTGGAAACTCAATGATCATTTTGAAAAATGAGTATGAAAAATCTACAAACCAAGAATGTATTCTTAGACTAAATGTCATTATAAAAAGGATCAAATTGAAAGAGCATCAAAAATCCATGGATATTGCTCTTGCAAATTGTTTTATAAATTTAGCAAAATCTCAGCTCTATCTTAATTTCTAAATGCATTGCATCATTATCATTTGCAGGTTTGAGGAGATTCTTGGAATCTTTCCTTAGTGTCTGGAGCCAAACGAATAATGTTTTTAATGAGAATGAGTAAGAGGTCAAAGAAAAGATGAGGTGAAATTGCTTGTATAATCTTCCTGATTTTTAACAATCATTTTGGAATGTTGGGTTGATTTTTTTAGGTCTGGCATCTGCTACAAACATTTCACTCTCTCTTGTGAATGAAGCACAATACCTCCTGATAAATGCAGCAAGCATTCTACAGCTGAAAGAACATGTTTCTGCAAGGTAAGATCCTCCTGTCTCCAAATGCCTTTCAGCAGTCTTGGATTCCAGAATTTTTCCATAAGATCCCAATGTAACTGTTTTATCTGGAAAGTTAGAGATAGTTATTTTAATTGTTCAATGAATATATAGGTATTAAACTGCTCATAGGTTCTATGAGCATATATGTGTTAAATTACTCATTCTGCATGACTTCTGAAAATTTGGATTAAATACTTGAACATAATCTGTCTGCTAGTCATCTTTAGGAAAACTTACATAAAATTCTTGTCAAATGATTAGGTGGCAGGAGATTATTAGGAACCAGCCAACCTCTATTTGTGGGAAGAACAAGGATAATTACATTTTCTCAACATAAATAATCTGGCAGGTGAAAATACAAAATCTTGCTTCTTGCTGAGCTGTTCTTTCCTATGGGAAGGATTAAGATTTACATTCACAACATTCACAACAGAAATATTTTAAAACTACCTCATTTCATTTCAGGATTCATTTTATTTCTTAATTGAAATTGGCTTTACTTGTACAAGAGTGAGAGAGAGAAGCAGCAAATTAAATACTGACGCAGCCCACAGTTCAAAGATAAGGAACCCATTACCCACCAGGTTTTCATGTACTGGCAACATAAAGTTGTTTCTTGAATGTAACTAGGATAGGCTCAAATTGCACAGAAAATCTGCTCTCAAGGCCTCAATCATAGCTATGCCACAGCCCTGGTATTCATCTCTGATCCCCCTTTTCTGTTTTGCCCAACTTCCCTGCCTCTGCTTGAAGTCATCTTCTCTCCTTTTAGTCAGATGCAAGTGCCAGATGATCCACTGATTTTACACCTCTTCCAGTACAACTAGGCTTGTAATCTCCTTTTCCTCAAAGGAAACTCCAGATGTGGCTGAAGCTGCCATGCTGCCTGAGAAGTTTCTGGCTTCCCATTCTGCAGCACAAGTTGGAAAACTCATCCCTGTTTCACCATGCAGTACCTCCTCAGGGTGCTGGGGAAATTAATTCAGGACAGATATACAGCATCCTCATTCTGCACTGATACTAAATCATGTTGTACCAACTTTCCAAATTCTGAATTCTGTAATGTACTTTCAAGAATCTGCATATATGGGTCTTTTTAAAATGTTTTTCTTCTTTTTTTTTAGAAAGTATTATTTAGCTTCTTGGCATGTGGGTTTGTTTTTGTTTAATGGAAAACTGCTAAGATTTATGAAACAATTTCAATCTTCAGCTGAGTTTTAACAATTTCTCTTTGTCTGTTCTGTAAGTTAAAATTAATCTTCCAGTTTGCACTTAGCTTTTGAGATCTAATCTGAAACAGAAACAGCAATTTAATTAAAAATGACCATGTAACATACTGTTGGAGAGCTACACGTATATAGAGACATCCATCATTCTGGTGTTGCTGTTACAGGTCTCCTCCATGAAAATCCATGTGGCCTGGCCTTATGCTCAGATGTTCTTGTTAGAGATACCCCCCTGAAAATGCAAATATTAATTTTCAAGTTTGCCTGTTAAATATATGTAATGCATTCTGCATTGCAGGACCCACTACTGTGAAAAGTCCAAAGTACCTAGGCTGGTTTCAGCAAATCCTATTGATTTTCACAACAGACTCTTGTTGAGATTTGCAGGATGAAGGTGCCTCTCACTCCATCCACACAATGCATGTTTTGTTTTAAGGAAGGAGAAATAATGGAAATTTACTCAGATACACTCTGCAAAGTAATTAAAAGCAGTTCTGAGGGCACAAGAGAGGTGAGGTATTTTGGAGGTGAGCCTGAGCAGGTTGAAGGCAGAGGGACTGGGAGTAGGGGCACTGCAGTCTTTGAGGACCAGCACCAAGGGATAAAATAGTAGAAGATCATAGAAACTCAAAGCAGCTTTCTGCATCTGGCTCAAGATGCTTCAGGCCCTTTGTAACTGGGGCTCTTGATGCCCCCTCTGGTTCTGGCAGGAGTTGCAGGCACTTGTAGACAAAATGCATTCAAAACTAGAGGCTACACAGTACTCAGACTCCAAGAGCCCACAGCAAAGTAAGGAAACACAGCAGCATAACTGAACTTGTTCATGACTGCTATTTTCCTTCTTGTCTGCGTGTCAGCATAGTCTACACCTTTTGTTGGCTCTGATCTCAATCATTACAAATTGTGTCTCAGCCATGGTATTGCTTGTGGGATCTCAAGGGAAAACCTGTAACCCTTCAGCTTCCCATCTCACTTTCTACCCCCAGGCTGATGGAGCCCTTGTGAACAGCAAAGTCTTAGTGGAGCTGGGCTTGTGTGGTTTGACTGAAAGTCTGCACAGGCAGTTTATAATCTGCACATTTGTCTGCTAAAGATCATCCAGACTGTTTTAAATAACATCAAGCTCTTTTCTTCACCTAACAGGCCTCCTCTGCCAAGACTTCTTGATGTGAACAGTTTTCCGTGTACCTTGATTTTACATGTTTTCCCTCATTTTAATTAAAGCACATTTTAAACTGCATGTCCTTACTTTTTTAAAGGTTTTTGGGGAGGTTGGGTTTGGGATTTATTTTTTTTTTCCCTTAGGGCAGAAAATTCTCTCTTCACTGCTTACCCAGGTTTCTGCCTCTGCTGTAGGGTGTCATATCTCAAAGTTGTCAGACCACGGCGGATGAAGTATCAGAAATTATTCATGCTCATAATAGCTAATGCAGAAAGAAATGTTCTTCCCCACTAACAATGCTGCTGAAAGAAGTCTCACAAATTTTAAGGCTGTCTGTTTTTCTGGTATTGGTCTGGTTCTTCTTTAGAAGAAGAGTGAAGAATGACAACTCAAAGGTGCAGCCAGAATTCAGATATTTGTATGCAGTCTGCTGCTCTGTCTGTCTCATATATGTTCTCCATACTGACACAAATCTACACTCTGGCAGCACTCACCTTCAGCATCTGCTGGTTTTGTCTCTTTTACCATTGCAGCATGTGAAGAATGAGTTTCTATTTGCTTTCTTTCTAGAAATATTTAACGAGTCAAATGATTGCTAATTCAAAAGATCTTTCCATTTATTACCATTAGCCAGATCGG
>JAVHNF010024554.1:0-20847 GCA_034783455.1 Micropsitta finschii | reverse complement strand
TTTCTAAAATTTGCAACAGCTTAAAAAAAACCAAAACAACACCCACCAAAAACCAACCCCCCCCAACCCCCACCCCCACCCCAAAAAAAAAAAAAAAAAAAAACACAAAAAAAGTTGAGAGAAATATGTGACTCAGCCAATCTGACAGGAAGGTTTGATACATAATTCACACTTCCCACAATATGTATTCATATCTGGGTTTAAAGCAATTACAACTGAAGTTCTAATACAAGGAACTACTAACCCACAACATTTTTTTAATCAATCCTCAAAATCAGATAAACACACTAACGGCTGTACAATAACATGTCCTTCATACTAAATGTTAATGACAGAAGTGAATTCTTGGGAGCAAAAGATTCTTATTTACTATGAAAAGCAATATGCTACAGTTAAAGGATATATGGTGATCAATGTTGATTTTTCTGTTCATTTTCTTAATGTTTAACTTCTATTTTAACCCACGAACAACAAGAGACAAAACAACTCTGACTGGGAATAAACATATTATTACTGAATGTTCAGTTATTTAAAACAGTTACTGTATTTGACTGTATATAAGAGCAGGCATGGCTAAACAATAAATATGTAATAGAATAGAAAAAAATATATAGCAATACAGACACATCAACCAGCTACTTGATGCTTTCACCACTGAAGATGGAGACTGACCATTTTGGCCTAAGTGGATATATTTAACAAGAAAAATATTAACACTGAAAAAATTATAACTTCCTTCACTGTATTTGCACAGCTGCTGTTGAAAAGTATACCATCAAAAACAGTTCTTCTGGAAAGAAAATAACGTAAACAATATGCCAACATACTAAACTTCAAAGAAGGATTTGCTCTGGATAAAGGTACATAGCAATCTTCAGTTCTCTGTAGGGATCATTTAAGTCATGCAGTAGAGAAACTGTAATTCAATGCTAGGGTGAAAAGTTTTCACGGAATTGAAACATGAAACACGTTCAGAATAGTTAAGCATCAAAAAAAAAAAAACAATCAAACAACAAACAGTATAGTGATCAATAAGTCAATACTAAAGAAACATACCCATTTTTCCTGACAATTTTGAGGGCAGATCTCCTTGCTACAGATTTAACTAAAAGCCTGACATGAAAGCATAACATCTGAATGTGGTTTTAGAATACATTTCTCCATCTTCTTCCCCATTATCTAATCTATGATTATTTTATTTTATGTAATAGTATAACCAACTACTAATTCAAAAGCTCCCATTTCGCTATTCTAACAATGGAAGGAAGTAAATGCATTTTACAGTTGCTTCTGGTCTGATCCAGATTCCATTATGACGGACACCACTCAGAAAAGCATTTTCAGAGTACTGACTATGCCTCAGAGGTAGTGAGATTTGAATGTGTGTGTTTATCTTTCTCTCTCCAACAACTAAAAAATCCCAGTAAATAATCCTCAAACCTTTCAAATACTGAAAAAGAAAGAACACTGACAATAGATTTAGTCTCTCAACCTTCGGTGATCTCTACAGAATCAAAAGTCTCATGCTCAAGATAAGACCATTTCAGTTTTAACTGCATGTGTTTACAAAACCGTATGAAAGTGCCTTTACAAAACCCACACCACTGAGCTAGCACAGAGTAAAAATATTCTCCTTATATAAATGCACTTAATATGCATTTCTGCTCTTTAGTTTACTCTTCCTTGTGTGTCCTTGTGTATTCTCGAATGCAATAGACACGAGACATTAAGTTTTCCTGCTCTGCTGAAGGTAAGATTTCTGCTGTAGATACACACAGCCAAATAAGCCAACCTAGCATGAAGATCTGAAATCTAAAGAACAAAACAGTAATTTGCGACTGAGGATTCTACTGAAAGCATCATAAATTAAAGTACTAAAAGGCTCAAATCCTGACTAACACTTTTAGCGCTACTTCTTTTCTCTTCTAGCATTGATTTTAAAAATTGCCACTTTCAAGCTAAGCTAGCTTGTTTAAACACTGGTTACAATTTTTATTAGAAATTAAAATATCCAACATTGCACGTTTACAATGAGAAATTGCCAAAAAAAAAGAGAAAGAATTTCACAGATCTATTTTTAACATTGAGAAATGCCACATGAATTACATAGGAAATATTATCCTTTTCATGATACATAAGAAATTAAAGTATCATTTTTCTGAAGCTCCTAAACTTGACTCAAAATAAGTTATTATGAAGAAAAGCTGAAGAAATGAACAGGGATCAGAGCAAAGATATACACTATCAAGTCGTTTGAAAAATAAAATCACATTTATTTAGCTTTCCTTGCTAAACTCTGTAATTTGTACATCAACAGCAAATCTGAAACATCGAATCAATTTATCAACCAACAAAATATGCACCTCAAGTACTGATCCTCAAGAATCAATACTTGTTTGTCATATAGACTGGAAATTTGACACAAATGTGTTAAGATATCAACTTGTCCTTAACAATCTTAGCAGTTGCTTGAATCTAAACAAATTAACTCCATAATCTTCATCTTAAAAATGCATTACTTTTTCTTCCCTCTCTACTTTTGGGAAGTATTCTTTGTCTTTTCCATATGAAGTTATACCTCAATCTGGCCATTGGACTTGACGATATGAAAGTCAATTAATGTTAACAGTCATCATGTCTGTGGACACCTGTTGCCTGGGGAACAGGAAAAATAATCAAGCTGTTAAAGAAATAAAGAAGAAAAAAAGGCAAAGCAGACTTTCTGAAGCCCAGTTACTTGACTTTTGAGATGGAGGAGCGGGTCTAAAGGAACAAGCTGCAAGCAATTTTCTAGCTCAGTAGAATAAAGGATCAATAATGCCACACAACCTGTTTTATAACATAACTCTTATTGATGATTCAAACAGAGATCATGACCACTTAAGCACAAACACTTTATTGAACACATAAGGAAGTTATAAGCTGTCTACCCCCACAAGAAAAAAAACTACTAGCATACCAACAGGAGAGGGAAAGGAATATTAAAAGGACTGTCAAATATTATTTCCCATGAAATATTTTGTTATTGCATATTTCAGCACTGACTGTGGAATACTACTTTAGCTTTGAAAAGTTGAAACGTAACAACAGCTGATGATCGTCCAACAGAACACATGGTTTCCAAACAAGCTCTTGCTTCATGCAGCCTCAGCAAACTTCTCAACTTCAGCATGGCATGGACTATTTTTATTCTGCATATTTGGACTGTATTTTTAATTTGTATAGCAAATTCCTGGTGTGAAGGCGGGGGGGGGGGGAACCAATGACTGATCACTTGCAATCACAGACCAAGAAACATTAATTGCTGAAAAAAAAACATTTACTCCAGTTGCAAGTTCAATGGATTCAAGTTAAATGGATTGTGGAAAAGTGAAAAGGGAAGGGTTTTAACCTGCAGGGAACGAGAAATGTCAAGTCATGGCAGCAGGTGACTGAAAGACTTCATAGAAAGTGTCATAACATTTTTTACAACTAATTCCAACAAACTGTTGCTGCTGGTAGCAGTATGCAAGCCAATTACTTACTTTATAGCCAGCTCAGGTATCACTGCTGCTGTGACTACAGTGCATACATAAGCCGAGATGATGGAAAAGATGTGCAACCCAACACATTAGAGCTGTGACAAACTATTTCCTCTTATGTTTTCATTTGAATTGTTGCTACCTATAGTGTCCTTGCAATACACTCAGATACATACAGAATTCTATGCTTCCACAGTTTAGGTTTTTACTAAGTTTTAGAAGTGCCTTGGCTGCTTGCTGGGAGGCAGCCAGGGTATCAAGTGCAACTGCTTCTGTATTGCAGGCAGCTTTCCACTTAGAAATGCCTTAATCAAGTGCGTAACATCAATACATGCTAGCTAGTCCAAGTACGGACAAATAACCTATGTGGAAATAGTCTCTGTCCAGCAATGTTGGTGTTGCCAGGCCCCCTAAAGATAGAAAGAAAAAAAAAAAAGCTTTTTTTTTTGCACTTAAAATGTAAAGAAAGGATTGCTGTCTTACAGAATTAGAGGTTAACCTGGCCTATTTCCTCTAAAATTTCTTTTAATTTTAGCCTCTATCACTATCTAATTTTTTCTTCCCTCTTCCTCCCCTCCATGTAGGAGGAGATCCTACCCCACACTGACAAAAGAGATGGTAGGAGGTAGCAATTACTGATGAACTAGCAAGACAAGCTCTTCATTATAAAGCAAGAATTTAAAAGACTCTGAACAAGGATAGAAGCACCCACACTTTCCCTTGGTGACAATAAGGATGAAAATACATTTTGGACTCCCCAAGAGCTCGAACTACATTCCCAGAATGATGCTTCTGCTGTCACATATCTCACACGCTGAAAATCTGGATAAGAAAGCATAAATGCTTGTACGTGTATTCAGAGCATGTTTTCCAGACTCATACCAATTAGTTCCTTCCCTTCTGTTTCCTATCACTTAAATAAAAACATTGGGAAAGATCCAAATAATGACATTTCAATAGCAAAAAAGCAAAGGCATTCAAACATTTCTGATGCAACTCCAAAATAAACCAAACATGGAGGTACCTCTTTTCCAAACACCTGGCTCCCCATGGCATGCTTCATGAAGCCTAACCAGCTCCTTAACAAAGATCACACATTTCCCACATGCAACATGAATTCTGTAGGTACAGATTAACTACATTTCCAAGAATCAGTCTGCACCTGAAATAAGCCTAAAGAACTTCACAGTGTTATAGGAAAAAAAACCAAAACACAACAACACCCAAAACCAAACAACAAACCACAAACAACTGAAACACCTGAACATGCAAACTTAACTATATGCATGTTACACGCATGCACACGTACAAGATCTTAAGAGTCATGTAGAGAACTGGAATCATGCAGATACATTTATCCTGCACCTGACAAAGTGACGCCTGAGGAGCACCTGCTCCCTTCAACAGGGAACAAACTACCACATTTGCACATTTAACTTCTGAGCTGAAGCAACTAAATATACAACTACCTGACAACCTGTCAGAAAAAGCTCTAAAGTTTGAATTTGGAAGATTTTAAAGTGGCATGAAATTTACTACTTGTCCCATATGAGACATCAGAGGGGAAAAAAATTCAAAGTTCATAAGCTGAATGTCACACACTCAGAGTAGGGGTGCCCTAGGGATGAGACTGACATCTGTATTAGAGCTGTCCTTTTTCCCACATCCACATTCCATGTTTAGTGACCAGTCTAACAAGGCTCCATAATAAAAACTATCATCCTATTAAAGCATTTCCTATTTACAGGTTTATTACATTAACATTGATTTGGTTTCCAAATATATATTTGTCATTTAATTGCTATATTAAAAATTCAAATCTGATTTACAAAACAAAGAAAAGTTGGGAACAATGCTTTTTAAGCCTATTCTTGCTACACATACTCTGTATGTTGCACAAACTTATTACAACAGTTACATAAATGAGGTACCCTGCTTCCTTCCAGACTAGGCTAGCTCTTGCTTGCCATTCAAACAGGACAGCATAAGAGACAAATAGGAAAGCCAAGCAGAAGAGACTTTTGGTTGATCAGAAATTCCAGTATAAAGAAGATGAACCTTTTAAAGGCTCATGTGTAACTTAACAAGATGATGTAAAATATCAAAATATAGTACGTTAAACTAACTCTTTTATTTGATAGAAGCAACACAACTTTTGAGAGAAAAACTAAACTGTAATCAAAACTAAGCTACATACATGTGGTATCCCAATGCAGCTGGTATAAGCAGAGGTCAAGTACACTTTTTAAGCCAAATCCATTGATTTCTGAGCACTTGAAATATTCTCTACATCTTGTATCATCTCTTTAAAATACACATTATAGTTTCTTCACAGTAATACAGAGCAAAGGGAACATCGAAAAATAAGGGGAGGCAAAGAACTGAAACACAAATAGTGCCTTTTATACTAGAAAGAAGCCCTGCTAAACCTTCCATTCTGAAGTACCATGCTGAACCCCTTGTACTCAAACCATTCAGTCTTTGCAATAAAATAAAAGCAAGAGTAAGGATCGAAGTCTTCGTACTACAGTCAAAACAGTATTATTCTATCTACTGTTCAACAAACTTTTGGAACACCACTTCTACTGCAGTTGATGTTTTTCAAACCACCAACAAAAAAACCTTACTGAAGGTACTGAAGCTCAGAAAGCAGCTTGTTTTGTTATGACTTACAGGATTGACGTAATTTGTTTCACAATTTATTATGATACTTGAGAAATTGTTCAAAGTGTTTTAACTATGTATTATCCTAAATGACATTTAATAAAACATGATGAGGATATGAGTGTAAGTGTAGAATAAATGTTTCTTCTTAATTAAGCTTGTAATGACCAGGTTTCATGTGATCACTTAATTTATGACCAGTGTCCAAGTATCCTCTGTGAGAATTACCTAATTTAGTCACCAAGTCAATTGAAAGGCCTAATCATCTCCCTTCATTATGTTAACACTATGCACAAAATGCTACTTTGCAGAGCATTGTGGAGGCCAAATTAAAAATGTGCAACTTTTTGGAATGTTCATGTTTGATGAACAGCAGTTCAGCCCATTAATGTTTAGGTCAACGAGCATCTACAGCAGATAGCTTCACAGCAAATAGCTGACCTAAGAGAAGAGATGACTAATCACAAACTCCTCTAAATGGCATTAAATTAAGCTACCACCCAGAGAGAGAGAGAAAAGCACTCCTTATTTATCATCCTGTTTGCAGCCCTATTGTGAGAATCCTCCTGTAGTGAAGTCTGCAGGGCAGGAAAGCTGCCCTGGAGCACCAGGTAATGGAAAAAGCCATCTTTCTACCCCATCCTTATAACCACCATATTGCATAGAAAACACAGGTTGGGGACACAGCCAAAGCAACTGGAGTTACTGTAATGCATGCCCATTTCCGGTTTATTTTTTCTGCCTAAAAAGTCTGCCTTTATTTTCAACCTCATGTACAGTGCAATAGGGGGGGGAAAGTTTACTCAAGTAGGTTCAGCTTCAGAACTGTCTGGTACTGAACACACACACACACACACACACCTCTCCAGACTTTATATATAAAACCCATAGCTGGCTTAGTTTTTCTGCTGGATCTGTAGAACAGCAGGGGATAACACCAGGCACAAATCCTCAGTTCAAGAACCCTTTTTAGAGTATCAAAGCTAAATTTTTGTTTCTATTTTGTTTCACATTACAACTTTATGAACTAAAACAGATGTCAGAAGAACATACTTTTATATGAACAAGTTGAGTTAGCTAAGGAAATATTTTACCACGAAAGGATCCTGTCTATATTGCCAGATAATCTAGTCAGTAATGACTTTTGGAGTTGACAGTAAACACATATTCATTTCAAAGCTTTTTTATTCTTAAGCCACAAATTCTTTTTATCCTTAAAACAGATATGACACAAACAGATAAAATAGCCTGCAAATGAATGTTCATGTAGCTCACAATATTCTCAACCTAATCTCTCCTCTACCAACAGAAACCTTTATCTTGGTACCAACATGAATTTTTTTATGGTCTGTGTGTGCCAACTAAGACCATCAAATGACAAAGTTAGTGAGAATACAGACAGGAGGGGGAAGACAGGAATTGACCAAATTCCTCTTGTAAAGAGGATTAACACAGCTTAGTACTTTTCTGAGCTTTGAGGTAACAAGCTAGTTTTACGATTACAGAATGCACCTCCTAGAGCCATCAAAAAGGGACCACTGGTGTCCATGCCACTCTCCCTGGCACAGCCAGACTACCAAGAGCCCAGTCCCTGCCATGTCCTGACCCCTGCCAACCTTACATCCCTCGGGACAGAAATGCCACTTCCAGCTCCCTGTACTCCTAGAGAGGCAAGACCTTCGTAAAAAACCTTCAAACCATTGGTTTTAATTCAAATTATTTATGTTGATCTGATTGTACAAATAAACCACCTTGAAGATACTGCTATTGTTATTAAACAATCTTAAATTACAGCGCATCATTTCGATAAACAGTACACCACATACTACAGATCAGGTTAAATTTTAGTACTGTATATCAATTCATACAAAGAAAGCTTAAAATAAACATTTAACTTTGAATAACTACAAAGAGCTGTTAAAAAAGCAACTTTCTCTTTTAACCCTACTAAATGATTAACACTTGTTTTGAGACAGGATGTCTAAATTTGAGAGACAGTTTCACTATCAAAAAGAACAGTATTTTTAATATAATGCTTATATTAAAATTCCACTTTAGCATGACTTGAGTAGTCTTTATTCACACAGTGGATTTCAGAAAGTGGCTCATGTATGGCCCATGCAGTCAAGAATATAAACACACAGATATCGCTGATGACAGCATTTAGGTCTTAAGAGGATTTATTTACTCCCTCAAGTGCTGCTACACAATTCTGTGTAATGAGCAGTGAAAATACCGAATGAAGTATTTATGACTTACACAATATAAATCATATTCTGATATGCCACACATGCATTTTTAACATGCCCAATGTACATTAACTAATCATGAAATGCTCAACAAAAGTAACTGCAGAAATTGCTTAGAGAACGTGCTCTCACATATGTAAAGAAAATGTGGTTACATTTCTTTACATCTCATTTGCTATATACGAATTTCACTCAGCCATAAAATTGTACTTTTAATCTCCTCTTCTCAATATATGTGAATGTTTTACTAAAGAAATACCTGAACCTTTCAAGTACGAATAGTTTCGAGTACTTCATAAGCAGGATTTTCTGTAGCCCAGAAAACAAACTCAATCTAAAAAATAGGTCACACACATTCAAGTTACTTCCAGATCTCTTAAACAAAATATACAAAGGCCTATGGTGCAGAAAACCTACTAATGCTTATTATAATCCTAAATACCTTCTGTTTTCTGTAAGGTCATAATGTCTTATTCAGCAACTACCTTTCTATTTTCTGAGTTTAACTAACATTTAATATAGATTATGTTTTCTGTTTTGGTTTGCATTTAGAGTTAGGTTACACACTGCTTTAAAAAAAAAAAAAAAAAAAAACCAAAACAAAAATATTAAAAAAAACCCTTCAATATAACAAATGTCTCCAAGTAGTGTCTCAAAATGACACAGAATTAAATAATTCTAAAAACTGTTCTATTGTTTCCAAACATCACTTTCCCATTCTAGGAAATCATATAAGGTGCAAGAAATACACATAATAAATGTTAAAGTTTAAAATACACGATTTTCAGATGAAGACTCCAGCCTTCATCAATACTATTAAAAGCATACACAAGAGCAGAGTTCCAAACAGGACCTATGAAAAGAATTAAAGCCCACATTATACACTGCTTTATACTGCAGGAAAATTTAAACCCCTAAATACTGTTTTATTGTTTACTGAAATGTCAGTATCCTTTTAAAATGAATCATTTAAAATAAATCAAACAAAAAATTAAGCCAGCAAAGTTACATATCAGAAGCTACAAGTGTCATCTTTATCATGGCAGTACGAATTCTGATAGGTAATGCCACGGAATTATTTGAGTAAATAAATTTCTGCACCACATAAGCAGTAAAGACAGAAAAGAGCAAGGAAAACCTGAGCCAAGAATAAGATGTGATGAACTTTGCCACTCAGTGATCTTAGATGCTTGAAGTAAAACCAGAAAACAGCAGCTCTGCCATCTGATAAGCAAGTCAAATTAAAATTATTCTAAGAACTCTTAAAAATAAAATAAAAAGAAATAAATCTAAGGTTCAAGTAATTTCTGATAGCATCCAAATTACTAAAAAAGACAAGGACAAAACACAAGTAAACTGCAAAGATCTATGTATATAACATGCGTACATGTTATATGCGTACGTACAACATACATGTTGTACATAGCATGTATGTTACATGGTATGTACAACAACATAGCATGCCTCTTGTGAAGTTCCTTAGCGACACGTTTTTAGGAAACCCAGTACTCCCCAGAATACTGATGAACAAAAAAGGTAACAAAGAAGATAACAAAACCATATTGTGAATCAAGGATAATCTTCCCTTTAGGAAGTTTAAACCTTATTAATGGAATTCCCACTATTTAAAACTTTCATATGCCTACAGCTTCAAGGTATACTTAAAAAAAAGAGAGGAAGAAGTAGTACAAGGCCTTTCCTAGCATGATTCTGATTACGGGTGCAGAGGCACAGAAATAAACAGAGTTCTGAAGAAGCGAAGGGCTGGTCAATTGTGTCAGAACCACAGATAAAATTAGACTGGTATCACTACAAGATAATTCATTAGGACATATAAAACATTTTTTACCCTCAATTCAGTCTCCCCAGCCAAACCACTTTTGATGCTGCAAAGTGTGGGTTTGACAGCAATGAACAGCACCATCCAGCAACCACCTCTAACTTATCTACAATATTATATTGTTCAATTTACAGTGTTTCATGACTGGAATTTTATATAATTAATTAATTAAGATAGAGGGATACAGCCCTATGGCCTACAAAAGTTGAAAATGTTTAATTATCCTTAGAATACATAATCAGTGTGTATCATGTGAGTAATACTGTACACAGCATCTCTCAAAGAAAACCTGCAGTACAGGGATCTAACAGCAGATTTACACAGCACTGCACTATATAAGCACAGATGTCTGACTTTTAAGATCAAAATACTGTTGATAGCACAAACAGCAAAGCCCTGAGACAACCCCTAGGCCTTCCTGTGGCTTAAAAACAGCAGTAAAAATCCCACTGGATTCCTAGTATTTCACAAGAATGCACTCCAGTAATGTCTGATTCTGGACACAGCATGCCAGAAAGCCATGCCCTGCCTGTAAAGCTCTCCTTTTGTCCCAGCTATGTACTCTTTCCCTCACTTCTAACACCCCAGTTCGTCCCATTTGCTATCCAACAAAAACCACTACTTACCCTAAGGTTTAGTTCAAATATACAGCAGAGCTACTCATCTAAGGCGGTGAAAGGGTCACTATTAATAAATTAATAATTAATAAAAATTCAACCCTGTGCTGTAAAAGAGTGCAGCTTCCCTGTATTTCAGACAGCTTAATCAAACAGCTTCCTAGACTTTATGATAAAGAGCCATGATAAATCAAACTGGAATAATGTTATTACCTAGCAGAAAAAGCAAGGCTTACGGACACTGTTGAAGGAGCTTTGGCAGGAGTTAAACAAGATGAAAGGACCATTATAAATGTCTCTCACTTTTGCACAAAACAGAACATGTTATTTTTCTAAAGCCTCTAACCATCATAGAGAGGTAAGTATTCTTAAATTGGAACGCAACACAAATAATGTGGCAACTAACACAAATAACTTTGAAAGGATATTAACTCAGATAATCTTATTTATCCCTTTTAAACTTCTGAATATAGGGGAAAAAAATCGTTATGTCACTAGAATCCACTAACAGTTAAACATATTACCTTTGGGGTGTGGCTTCTCTCATGAAAGTGACTATACAGAAAAGGAATTTTCTCTGTCAACAATTTTGCTTCCTGTGCTTTAACAAAGGTTCAAGGTTTTTTTCCCTCCTTAGTTGACAAAGACCTTTGTTTGTTGGTTTTTGTTTTGTTTTTTCTAATCTAGTACTGGAAGTTCTGTATACCCAATGCAGATAAGAGAGAATATTCTCTGTAGAAGACAGTCAACAGGACTGTTTTCCAAGTGTGTGTTTCAGGCTTGCCTGGAAGCAGAGAGGTTATGTACGATGTGTTAGTTCTGCCTGAAGTACCACTGGAAAAGGCCCAGTGCAATTAACTAGACTGAGTTGTAAAGCATTAATGTAGGTTATAATCCAGGACAGATTCATTTACATTGGTATAAAAAGACTGAGAGAAAGATAACACCTAGTCACAGAAAAGCTATCATCCTGTGTTAGTATAAAGATGGCTTACCAGTATTTTATAAGTATACCACCTTCTCCTCCAGTTGCTTTTCAGAAGTCTTTACCAGAATCTGTAAGACTAGGTTTTCCAACACTGGTGGGCTATTATTTCTGTTAACAGGTCTCCGTTAAGGCTGATTTTCAAAACATCCTCAGCACTGACACCCTGAAGATTAGTTTCTTAAAGCCTCAAGTGAAGCAATCAAAATTTGATATAATCCGTCCCTACAGACTTCTTTAGCTAGTGATGCACTACCTAACATGAGAAGTGGCCAATTGCAATGCACAAAACACAAAATGCAATTATATCTAAAGTAATGTCTTCAACAGGTTATCTAAACTAGCATAAGACTTGGCTAATATTAACCAACCCAAGGAAATAATTCTAAAAAACCCCCCAGAGATTTCATATCCTACCTGCCAAGCAAACCCCAAAAAATCTCTGAATTAAGATACAATTTCAGTTACCAAGAGCAAATATGACAATCCAATCATATAAAGATGTAAATTTACGACTAAATGTGGTGTAATGTCATTAAAAAATCAATCATGAACATCAACTGCAAGTGTGTATGCTCAAATCTTCACTAGGCTTTTTCTGTCATGGAGTGAATATATTCTAAGAAGCAGGTTCCCATAATACAAAAAAAAACAGGTAATTTTTATTGGTTCTCACAACCCTGGTCTAAAATTGGCATGAAACATAAAAGAAAACAGATCATTCAGCAACTTACTCTGATATTAAAATTTACTATCATTACTACTCACAAGACTGGAATTTTAATTCATGCTGAGCACCTGCAAGCAGAAGTGAAGAATAAAGAAAAATCTGCATGTTTTCTTTCTTACAAAATAAAATTAATTGCATAGATTACAGTGTGTGTGTGTGTGTGGGGATTCACACTATTCATCTTCATGCATCTGAGGCACTTCAGAGAAAGTTTCGTAACAGTTTTTAGGTAAATTAACAGTTTCCCACCACCAGTAAGAAAACACTTGGCTCCATCCCCCAGACACCCTTTCTTCCTTCTTCACCATCAAACATCCAATTCCTGCCCTCTTTCTTCCGTCCACTAGTAGTGAAAACCTATTCTATTCAGTTTACTGATGCATAAAAATTATTCTGCAGCAAGCGCCTAATTCAGCTCAAACTAATGTTGTAATACAAAAACAATGACTGCGATGGGCTCCCTCAAAGGTAGATATGGAAAGAGAAGCAGCTTTATATTAAGATCTTTAGATTACTCTCTGAACCTCTTTCTCACTACTGATTATAGAAATAAGCATCAAAAAAAAAGGCCAAACCCCAAATCAGTTAATGTGGCACAATCCATATTTTAGATGTGAATAAATTATTTGCTGGAAAAAAAAAATATAAAAATCCAGGTTTCATCTACCCATTCCTGGAAACAGATGATTTAAAAAGAATGTAGGTATCATCACTGGCTATCCATCAATTCCCAAAATAACTTCTAATAATGACAAACAACTTTCAACTTGAATCCTTCAAGTAATTTTTACCTCTTCCACTATCAGAAATATTCACAAGTACGAGGGAACCAAAAGTCCTGCTATGTAAGACCATCAGGAAAAAAAGGGCCATTTTAGAGGAAGCAGCTTCAGAACACTTTGTTAACACTCAAGGATTTGCATTTTACACACAAACTAAAACCAAACACATTTTAAAATGCAGTAACAAAGCTTACTACCAAAGTGTATCAAATCTATTTCTTCAGAACTCATGATCTACTTCATATTGCTTCTAAATATTAAAATTGCATAATTCAAGAAGAAAAGCATGTACCTACTGAGCAAACTAATTGCTATAAACCATTATGTTATTCTTCCTCTGCTGTCCAGAAAAATC
Organism: Micropsitta finschii; assembly: GCA_034783455.1. Lineage (NCBI taxonomy): Eukaryota > Metazoa > Chordata > Aves > Psittaciformes > Psittacidae > Micropsitta > Micropsitta finschii. Next base: position 7,104 of record JAVHNF010024554.1, on the reverse strand, counting down.
CTAAAAGGGTATGCTTAATCGCAAAAGGCTGCTTCTGCCTAAATACATTTCAAAGCTATTTTTTTGGCTTAGGGAGCAAACATTTTACTTTTGAGAATTATATTGAGATGTATCAGGAACAAGCCACGATAAAACATTTTAAGTTAACTGCATTTCCTAATAAACAATCCAGAATTACAAGCAGCAGGTTTAAAAATACTGTGAGTCGTGCAAATGGGAACACTGTAAGCTGTTTATCTTGTTTAATCCTAAAGGCAAATAGCATAAGCTTTAAAATATTTTGCTTCTTTGCCATAACCTACTGAATCCTGTTAACAAAGGTTATGAAGTACTATGGAGAATCTTAAACTTTAAGAATTGCCTTTGAAATCGTTTTATCTGAGTACTACTGCTCAAGAGATTATTCACAAGAACTCTCACATTTCAGTGATTTAAAACCAAATTGTAGCTTCAATGAAGCCAAAGATCTCATCTTGTCTCTCTAGAGGTGATTACTTCTTCAGAAGAAAGAAGGACCTTGCACAACTCCTTTAACAGGGCCCCTTCAAAATATTACCACTATAGTTATTAAAAAAAAGGGGTTTTTTTTGTTGTTGTCTATTCCAAATATTTTTCAATTCCTACCACAGCCCTACTTCAGCTATGTAGTTCAGGTTTCTGATATTTTAAAGAAAAAAATACTATCTTCAGTTTCCTTACATTTCTTTCCTCAAACACTACCAATTTCCAGGGCAAAAATCCCATTTCCTTTAATAACTCCAACCTCCAAGACCTATCCATATTTAAGAACATATTTTATAAGATACATGAGTAATTATTTTCCCACCGTCCCTTGTTATTCAGTACCAAAAAAAGTTTCTGAGCTGCTGTTTTACACATCATTTTTTAAAGACTTGAGTACAGCATATATGTTTGATATATTTAGCAGTTGAGGACCTCCTTTCCTCTCTGTACAACAGGAAGTTTCCACTCCCATCTGCTCAGGATACTTAAAAAAAACCCCAAAATAAAAAAAACTTACAAACTTGTTTTTCCACTGATTGCACAGAAAGTGACTATTATTCACAAGTAAAAATGAAAGTAAAGTTGAACACAAATGACCATTATAACCTCCATCAGCTCTCTGACATAGTCAAATGGTCATAAGACATCTGCTGCTACAGGGCTTTTAAGCAACAGTGCCGAAGTTACACCAGTTCAAACCCTTCATGGAGCAGCAAAGTTATTCACAGGCAGCACTAGCCCAACCTTAATCTCTCACAATCATACTGGAAGACTTAAGTTTTATATTTAGCTTTCAGGGGAAACAGAAATAAGGTGAATTATGAAATAGTTTCACATTTTACAATTAGACACTTAAACAATTTAGTAAGATATTTACGATGAAGCTTTCAGACTGAACAGTAGTTAAGAAGGAAACAAGCTCCCTGCAAATGTAAATACTCTATTGCTGTTTATGACAAACAGATCTGAGGAAGAGAGAAAGAACAGAGGAAGCAGCTCTGGCAATAAACTAAGGCCAAACTGAAAAAAAATGGCTTTTCATTTTCCCCAGTTTAACATATATATGATCATAACTTTTCGGGCCTATACCTAATGTTTATGAATTCTGCATTTAGAAATTAAACTTTGCGTCAAGATATACAGAAAACTGGTGGAAATATAATAAAATGTAATCTATTACAACTGATTCTCCTTCTGTATATCACCAAAGAATAATTAATTATATTTTTAAAATAAAAGCTATCCCCAAACCCCACATATCAAATGCAATCAACACGCGGTATCTGTTCTGTATTATATATGAGAAACTATTCCAAAGCTTTGCAAAGTAAATTCCCAAACTAAAAGCTAGTATTAATAGCTGCTTATATTTAATTACAAAATATCATTAATTATTTAAAAAGGTTAATATGCTGTATTCAATCTTGTAAAGTGTGATATAAAATGCCACATCAAAACTGCCACTTTTCCAAGCATCCATCTGCGATAATTACCCGTCCTGCAGTATCTATTGTTTTCCTAATTTTCTGTGAGCTACAGAAATGATCAGCAACTTCCAGTGGCTTTCACTTCATTAGTGGGAATGCCACAGGTTTCCAAGTGCCTCTTCATGAATGTACTTCGACGATGAGAAACCCTCATCACACCCAGTTACATAACGTCAACTATTTATAGTTAACCACTTGATTCATATTATCTGCCAGGTTTTAAACCATTTCATGTGTAGACACTTGATCTATCATTTTAGTTCTTTAACCAAAATGTCACATAACAGCCAAGTAAAAGGTTTCAGAGAAGCCTATCTGCAACATCATTATACCACACAGGTTTTTTTTTTAACCTTATCAAGAGAACCCACTAGTTCGTTTTGTAAGATCAGTCTTCTATAAATATAAGCTGAACAACAATTATTGCTTTCAGAGTCCTGATCTCTCAATATCCATGTCTATGCATATTAATAACTTTCAAAACCATGGAAAGAAACCTTAAATTGTGCTAAAATTAAATTATTTCTCACTGTTCTAAGACATACTGAAAAACTCCATCAGCATTAACAATCCAAAAAGCACCCTATCGACTTTGACAATTCCTGTCATACAATTTCAGTGGCAGCTGTTTAACACCCTCAGGTTCCCTTAGGAAGAGTCTCAGGAGCATCACATATGACTATCATCTGGTTTACTTCTGAAGAGAAGCACTTAATGAACATCAGCCTCTTCTGAAGATCACCAAATTCTAACATTTTCTTTAACATATGTAACGGGCTAATGGCTCTGTTAGAATTCCTTTTCGTCTTACAGGCCTTGCCTTATTGTCAGTCTGTGACAGCATGTGTTTTCCTCAGTCTTTAGCTTCCCTTATCAATCACATTCACTTAATTCCAACTTCTTAAATTTTTAAAAAATTGGCTTCTTTAATCCTATAGGCCACTGTAACTTTTGAACCCATTTTGTTCTCGATTACAGGACAATGGGTTTACTAATAAGTAATATTCTTCAATAATTCTCAGTAATCCATATTTTCCAATGATCTTTATTTTAGTGAACACCAGTTAGCATCATCAATGTATGCCACATTAAATGTTACTTTTAATGACTTCTGCATAAAAAAAGGCTTATATATATTGGAACAAAATGCAAATAAATTAATACACTTTCATATAGGTAAAGTAAAAGTAGGAATTCAGAAATACTTGGAAAGAGACATTTCTGAAAGAAGACTATGGAGTTTATGCCCATTCACTGTGATATAAGCATATCAGTACAGCTACATGCTGGCAAAATGCCCTACTTCGCTGAGCACAAAGTCTTGATCCTGACAACTTCAACAGAAACTGAAAGCATGCAAGTACCCTCAGTGAAGCTGACAAAGCATAGTTAAAAATCAGAGACCATCATGAAACTCTAGCAAGCCTTGAAAACAGCAGCAGTCAGAGAAAGGAGTACAGTTAAGAGGTACAGATTATAATTAAAATATGATGAGAGGGCACAGAGTAACGTTTACTTATACAAGATACTTAGCAAGATCAACCTAAAATACCAAGTCAGGCAAGAACTGTAGCTAGGAATGTAAATGAAAGACATGACACTTGTTTGTTCTGTTATAACACAGCCTTGTTCATCATAATATATGCACAACTATTTGTTCCAGAAAAGATAAATAAAAAATTAAGGAAAAAAAAAAAAAAGGTCCCAATCAAAACCTGGGATGAAACTGTTCTTCAGCTTACTGTATTGTCAAGGTATTACAGAAAAAAGCAGAAAACTGGCCTGAAATTCAAAGCCTTTGAGTGTGTATTTAAAAATGTTATAAAGTTAGTATTTTTGCTGTTCTTAAAACCATTATGCCTAAAGCTGCCCCCTCACATGAAAAATTAAAACATGATTTGACAGTTATTTCTTCTGCTGCTGCATTTTTTGACAATGCTACTCACATGTTTCTTTTTTCTCCAACATTCATGCTTATATATAGCAAACTCGATAACCTGATGTTCCTCCTGAAGGAATTTCTGATCCTTTAAAAACAGGCACTAGACCACAAAAGCCCAAACATGCCAGTAAAATAACTTGCATTATCAGTGTGTCTACAGTTACTTTATAATACAGTCAGATACAGAGTATAAGGATCTCCAAGGAAGTGGCAAAGGCCTTATTATCCAAAGACTGATGGATGTATGAAAAGCTGGTCTGATGCAAATTACCCAGTCTATGCATCTATGTTCTTACGCTCTAAGTTTGCAACCTAGCTCAAGTTCCAGTTTTGTTCATTCCTTGTGATTATCAACATCAGTGGTTAAATGCTCAAGGTCTGAATTGCTGTTTGTAGATGTTCTAATTGGCCAATTCTACTGAACTCTGAAGTTGAGGTCGCAACTAAAAGGAATTCAGGAAACCATCAACTGTGGAAGAATTGCCAATCCATTTGGTCAGTTAAGAGTGTGTATGTGTTGGATTTGTATTCAATACAGAATTATAAGTAGTCGTTTGCCTTAACAAGCACTAAATCCCACTTTTCAGAAAGAAGCTGTCAAGAGTGTTTCATGACTCTCCACAAAATACACATGAAAAAGAAAACATCCCACACCATTAGTGAGCATTTCTGGTCATCTAATATTTCTGGAGGAAGCAGTATCTGTTTTCCCCTGCTTCATGGGAAAAAGCATTCCTAGGCCTCCAGAGATATCTACAGCAGGATATAAAACATTTAATATTGACATATAACATTTAATATTTAATATTTTAACATGTAAAAATCCCCCGGACTTAGAATTTTTAAAGGTTTTGAAAAAGTAAATGAAAATTATTGTCTAGTGATCAAAATATATAAATATAAAATGCTTTTAGCATCTTTTAGCTCTAACATCCAAGTAAGATAATCTCTACATCAGCGTGCGAACAGGAGGGGAAAAAAATCCAGTTCTTACATGCAGAAGGAAAAATCCATAGTGATAATTATGTGCATTGCAAAAAAGACGATAATCACTAGCAATACACTGGTTTAGTCTGGTCTTTAGCTGTGAAGCATAACTGTCATAAAGCATAAATGTCATAACATTTTGCATTTTAAAAGCATTTTTACATGTTAAAGTGGTTCAGTATTGCTTTATATCAAATTCTGAAGTGCCACTGATAAGACTGGTGTCCAGCCACTGTATCTGATACATATTCAGAGCTTGCTGTAAAAAATAAAAAAGCAGGTATTGAAAAGCATGCAGCTAAGAGCTGAAGATGCCCATAACTTAAGAACTATAAGCAACATTTAGTTCACAAATAGAGAGTTTATGCTAGAAAAGCTTTGTTATTATTCAGCTTGATTTTTAGACATGATCTAGTCCATTTTCACAGGGTACTAGATTATGCATTCAATAAAGACACAACCTTAGGCAAACAAATAAAAGCTGATCATTATGTGAAATATCAACAGCTTCCATTAAATGTGAAAAGAGGGTAAAGAGCAAATTCCTGGAAAAGTTTTAATGCAGACTGTTTATGGAATCAGTCTCCAACAAAGCCTTTGCTAATAGCAGTTTTTAGGTGCAATTGCTCAAATATACGGTACTGAACCAAAACTTAGGACTAGTGAAACATTCTTATTTGTTTCCAACAGCACATAGGCATTTAATAAAGAGGAAGACTTTGTATGTTAGTAAGCCATCCAAAAACATTCTGCACAGTTTTACTGTAAGAGCTCCACATTGTAAAAATAACACAAGCATAGAGAGTATCTTAACATCCATGTCATAAGCTGTATCATATTTTCACACTGCAGTGTTAGACTGAAATTGAAGCCAGAGCCATTCTGGGCAAAAACACAGACCTGTTCTAGTTTTCAGTTATTCTCAATCTAATTATATTTGGAATCATAAATCAAGTATTTCACTACATGTTAGTGGCATTTTACACATTAAAAAGATCAATTAATGCACTACATCCTTAGCCAAGCTTAAAATAAATGACAAGCAGTCATTTCCAAACAGTAATTTTCTACAGTCAACACAGGCTCCAATTCGCACACTCTTCAGTATAGATGTAGGCAGACTCCACCTACTGATCTGTGCAGAGCTCCAGCCCAGGTAAAGACAGGGTACACCACACAATATGCAAATGTAAAGTATGAACTTCATTGCGTTACCCTTCTTAAAGATCCTTCCTAAAGACTCATTACAGTCAAAGCAGTATTTAAATAATACCATGAAGATGCTTTCATCTTTCAAATTTAATTGGTCCTTTTAATGCCAAGTTAACATTATAATGGTTTCTCTACGCTGGAGAAGTAAATTCAGTTTGTTCTTTCAAGTATAAATCATTTTTAAGGAAAATTTTCACTATGCATTTCAAACATACATTTTTATGTTTTCAGATCTGTTACTTCTGTGTTAATTACTTAAAACAAGTTCCACATCATTTACTTAAGTGCAGATATAAATAACAAGAGCTGCATATGAGGATACAGAATTCCTACAACAAAGCAATATGGCAATTTAACATCCTAAGTATTTAAAATACCAGATCACCTACTTCACTTTTACTCAATTCTAACAAGAAAACAAACTGAATTTGGTACCAAGTCTAATTTTACAAATATGTATTTCTAATCTTAACATCATAAAGTAAAATTTTTCTGCTCACAAAAAATTACTGGCAATGAAAATACAACAGTAAACTGCCTTTGTAGAAGTTTTTCTCAACTCAATCTGAATTCTCACTTGCAGTAATAAATATTTTTTTTTCAAAATAAGGTTGTTTTTTTTTTTTGAAGTAAATGTCCTGGGTTCAGCAGTAGCAGTAATTTTTTTTCCTTCTTAGTAGCTGGTGCAGTGCTTTGCTTTTGACTTGCGGCCTGGGAACAGCGCTGAGAACACCAATACTTTTAGTTGCTGCTCAGTACTGTTTACTCTGACCAAGGACTTTCTGAGTCTCCTGCTCTGCCAGGGAGGAGGGGAAGCCGGGAGGAAGCAGAGACAGCATACCTGACCCAAACTAGCCAAAGAGGTTATTCCATACCACAGCACGTCATGCCCACAATATAAATTAGGGGCAGTTATCCGGAAGGGTTAGATCACTGCTCAGTCGGGCTGGGTATCAGTCGGCAGGTGGTGAG
>JAVHNF010024543.1:0-11657 GCA_034783455.1 Micropsitta finschii | reverse complement strand
TCATAAAGCTGGCCACAAAGATTCCCTCATCCTGTTTATTCAGAGTTATGGCAAGCCAGACTCACTTTTTCTCCTTGGCGGTCATTTGCAATAACCCATACTTTCCATAAGTGGCAAAATTACCTGTTAAGTACATGTGTATATGCTTTATGTATATATGTACACTGTTGAATACCGCTGCTTGATGGTTAAGATTTTTTAAGTCCTACATGCTTGGAGGTTGTTTACAATACCCTTAGTACACAGTGTAAAAATAGCACTGCTTAATTGAAGTCTAACTCTGAAACTATTAAGGCTACCTACATGAAATACCTGTATCAAATTTTTTAATTCCTAATTCTATTTCATAAATGCACACTCATAACATTGCTACAGGTATACATGACTTCTTTCAGGTAGAATTTTTAATTCTGGAGAAAAAGAACCTACAAGAAATGATGGTATAACCAACCACCTGCAAGAAATGATACATACATGTAGTAATGTCACAATCACAGGGGAACTAACCCTTTGGGGTTTTTTTCAGAAAATAAAGAACTGTCATTAATTGAGTGTTTGAGTGTTTGTTGGCTAGAGTGTACAAAAAAAAGTAATATATGCTCTTGAGGCAAGTGCTGTGCTAATGTTTCATTATAAAGGTTGTTAGAAGCTTCTTTTAATGTTGAAGCTTGCTCTCTATACAGTTGAAGTGGACTAAAATAACATTTAAGCTAACTGAAATCATTAATACTTCCAGTTGATGCATAGCTGAATTCACCCAAGGAAGCAGTCTAAGTTTCTTAAAATACACCCCGGCTAGTGCCCAGTATTTTAACAGTTACAATTCTGTACTTATTAGAATAAACCAGGCAGATCTCAGTCACCAGAGTATCACTAGCAATCTAACTAGATAAAAGGATCTGTCATTTCTTTTGTAACCAACTCTGTGAAAATGTGAAAAATGCTACTTTTGTATCTTCTTGCAAAAATAATCAATTAATTACATTTATCATTCCTGAAAGACGCCTACTATGCAAGATTAATTCAAGCCCATTATTAGAGGCAAACCAGCATCAGAAAAGTCTGTGATTTTCCAACACTCTACTCATTAAGCCACATTTTCAGATACTCATAATAGAAACCTCATACTGATCTCTAATAGGTGACACCACCACTAGAGAGCTCACGAATTTCATGTATTCGATTTCCCCCCAATTTAGCTTCAGTGTAAATGTAATTAGAGAAGTCTATCTATTTTTACTCAGAAATACATCTTTTAAAAGCTAACAAGTATCTGAAAGAAAACCTAAAACTCATAATGTTGTGTGAAAAGTTATTTACTATTTGCATCAGACTCTTGCAATCAGTCAACAATAACTCTGAAACATAGTCAAAAAGCAAACACATATGCAACAGCCCACAACCGAAGACTGCATTAAAAAAAAACCCACCAAAAACAAGGATGCAGCCCTACATAGGACTTTTTCACTAGGGCGGTTGACGGAAAGTTTAATCAGCTGATCCGAATCTAACAATGTGATTAAAAAGCTGACAGAAACCAACATCTCCTTGCCCTCAAATCCATATGTAAGCAGGACCACAACTAAAATGTCATCAAGCTTTGCCTCCTAAGAGCAGTGACAGAATCCTGCAACGAGAGCCTATACGGCCATGGGTACCCCCAAGGCAGGAAGGAACTCTGGAGCTCGCTGAAGGTCACGCTGCCACCGCGCCTGCAGCCACAGTCATCATGCGTAGCCAAAGCCTAGCATCTGACTCTTATCTAAGCACACATTGAACGCATAAAGCTTAATGTACTACCAGTCTTACGTTACCACCGTGAAAAGAGCTCCGTCAGTTGCAACACATGAAGGGAACAAGAATTCTTTATGCCGGCACGGCGCAGCAGATTTCACCAGGGGAGCCTGGGTGGTGCCGCGGCCCAGCAGGAACGGCTCCGAGGGAGAGCGGCTGGAGGACGCAGCACCGAAAGGGTTAACGCGTCTGGCAGAGAGGCGGCAGTACGGTACCTCACCCCTGGGGCTACAGAACTACCCGCCGAGCACCTCTTACCCGCCCCGCGATTCCTCCAGCGCTCCTCCTCCCCGCCGCTGCCCGAGGCCGCCAGCCCCGCATGTAATAAATCAGCGCCTGAGGAAGGACGCCGATGGCTTCCGCCCGGCTCCAGCCCCCGAACTACAGCCCCCAGCTCTCCGCGCGGCGCCGAGGGGCCGCCCGCCCTCCCGCTGGCTCAATCGACGAGCCCCACAATGCGCCGGGGCGCTTGGCGCGGGCGGCAGCGACACCCCCCTGGGGCTCCGCAGGGGCTGGCAGCGGGGAGGGGTTCCGGGCTGGCGGATTGGCTCGGCAAGCTGCCGGCCGCTGACCACAACTTCAGGCGGCGGCGGCGGCGGGTAGGAGAGGGCCCTGCCTCCCTGCAGGGCCTCCCGAGCACGCCAGGGTTTCGGGCAAGCCGCGCCTTCAGCACGGCGACAGGGGAGGGAGGAGCGGAGCACGCCGAGCTCGAGAGCCGGCTGAGGGGAGCGGCGGCGGATCCCGATCCCGGCAGCCGCGGGAGGGAGCGGAGAGGCGGGGGCAACGTTACTAGGGCGCCTGGTGAGGGAGGAGGGGACTCGTCGCGGAGTGCGGGTGCAACGGAGCAATGCGGAGCTTTGCTGGGAGAGCCGCGGGGAGCTGGCCTCTCGCGTTCCGTTACTTCTGTCACGGACGGATCATCTAACTCGAGATACACGATCGAGATCTGTCTCCGTTGCACCAAACACTTGAGTAGACTTGAGCTGCCCGGCCTCAGCAGAACCGGAGTAACGTGCGTTCGCGGTACCTGAGCTTTGGGCTCCAGAGCCTCCGCACTCCCCCGGCTCACAGGCATGTTTTTCGGGTTTTCTTTTTCCCCTGTGTCGCTCGCTGCATCTGAAGCTTTGGCCAAGCTGGGATGAATGCGAGTTCAGCTATGCAATACCGTCACTATCCGCAGGACAAAAAACCAAGAAGCCTGCAGTACAGAAAGAAAAATGTGGAAATGGGGAAAAGATTTATGTAGGGACATGATCCAAAACCGTATTAAAAATGGAAGCAATGTTAAACTAGATAAGAAAAATAAAAATCTTACATTTGTAATGTTACTTTAACAGTTGTAGAACATGGGTAATTCTGTTGGCTGGCGATACCCCTTTAAACAAATTCTACTATCATTTGATTTAGTTTATATAGTTAATGACACTGTTTTTCACCTTCGCTTTTGTGGTTTCATATTCCAAGAAACAGAATAAATTATCTTGTATAATGGAATGAGGTATCTCTTTCCAGGTAAGAGAACGATGCTGCAGCCATTACAGTGCTGGACAGTATCTTGAAGCACCTGCATTTATTCTTTTCTTGTACTCGGCCAGACTTCCTTAGTGAAGTTGGGTAAGTCAAGCCCTGATCCTCTGAAGGTGCCCAGTACTTATTAAGGATCTCCTTTTGTATCCATTTGTTATCTTTAATAAGGAATTACGGTATTTCTTTACTTCAAACAGATTTTCAGGGTAAAAATATTAAGGATTAGGAGTGGCTGGGATATTTGGCAGTGGATGGGAGCTTGTTAGGTTTTAAAAATGTTGCCTTGATTATGTAGCGTACATAAATGTGTGATATAATCAAGCTTAGCTCCTTGATAAAATGATCAGTTTCTGATATAATCAACTTTTGAAAGTTAACTTTCAAGCAATAATTGCATATTAACATGGAACTTTATCACTTATGTCAGCCACCAGATAGGATCCATCACAGAAGAAGACATGCTTGTAGCTAAAGTAGATTAACTAGTCTTCTCTATGCTTCAGAAGACTTGATATGCTTATTAGACATAGTCATCTCTCTCTCCTTACTGTTCAGACTTTCAAAGCATCAGACATAAAGTCCTCCATCAGAGGACTTTGAGAGGCTACTCTGATACGTAAGGGTGTTTGAATGCTGATTCTGTACCCTAAGTAGAGTGAAAATTCTCAGAGTTGATTCCCCTCTTTTTTTTCTTTTTCCCCTCTTTTTTTTCTTTTCCCCCCTTTTTTCTTTTTACTCAAGTCCCTTACAATAGTATTTCCTCTCTTCTTGTGAGCTAGTTCAGCTGCACAGAGCTGAGCCGAGATCTGACTAGTGCAGCTGTGCTCCTTTAAAACAACAGACAATTATTTCTTTTCCTACAAACTGAGAGCAATTCATTATTCCATCCAGTTTTACTTTTTGCACTTACGCAGTTAACTTGCAATTAAATTGTCTGTTCAGAAGCGGTAATAACACCTCTAAACCCATGAATCAAAAAAGGAAAACTAAAGTTTGAATGTATATTGCATATCCTCAGGATGCAGTTTGAAATCTTTATATGCTGCTTAAAGGCTCAACAGAAGCGGGCTTTCCCAGAGCTGTAGTTTTGGGGGTTTTGCGTGTGTGTTAACCAAGCGGAATGCCTCACAGTTCTGATTAGGGACATTTATCACAGGTTTATATACAATTTTACATTGCTACTTTATTTTTTCTAGGATAAATGGGTGTATATGTCTTTTCCCCTGATCTAAAGCGGTTCCATGTCTTGTTTGGTAAGTTTGTATTTAAAACCTTTAGTTCTTGTACGTTGTTACCCAGTCATACCTTAATGTGAAAAAGTTCTGGTGAAATGCCTTGCTTGAGGGGATTTCCACAGTGCTGAGGTATTTAAACATCGTAGTATTGACTTTCACTGAAGGAGACTGTTCAGTATCTCGCTTCTCTAGATCTGCCATGTACGTGTTCTGTGATGTTTTTTAACCTCTTGCTTGACTGATTTGTGGCAGAAAACTTTCTGAATTCCTGTTTATAGTGTTACTTTTTGATGTTTTCCCAAGGCTGTGTTTAATAAATTGCAGCAACTCCGGTAACATTCACTTATTTCTGTTCTTAAGGACTGTTCCTGTATTCTGCGTACTCCAGTTGAATCGATCAGACAAGAAGAGCTATCTGAGAGCAGCATCCATGAATGCCTGGTAAGGAGAAAATAGAAACATTATCTAGCAGTGTTCAGTATGAGGCTGATATATACTAAAAATAATCTTATTAGAGGTACTTCTTAAAATATTAATAGCAAAAGTAACCAGAGTACTTCAGGCCTTTCACTTTGGAAGAAAACTATAGGTAACAAAGTATTGCTCTCAATCTCGTACCAGTTTAAAAACAAAACAAACACACACACAAAACCCAAGTAGTACATAAAACTGAGTCTCAGTGTAATGGTAGAAACACCAGCTTGAATATTACGACTTGAAGACTTGATTTTAGCATTTTAATTACTGATATTTATGCATTAGTATGTAAATGTTTAAAATTACAGTCATCTTGATAACTGTTTTTCCTCACTTTTAGGCTGATTCTGATCTAGCCTGGATTCCTCCATCTACAGGAAGGAATGAAATGGTATTTTGCTCTTCTAATGTCTCTCACTATGAACTCCAGCTGCAAATAGGTAAAATAAACATACCTTAAAATATTTCTTGTGCCTGCAGATGCATGCTCTCAACAGGTTATTGGTAACGGCAGTAAATACTAAGTCGGAAAATGTATTATCAGCTACTAGAACTATTCTTGCGTCTCTTCAGTTGAGAAAAGTGCAGAACATTTTTCACGTTTGTGATACCTATTTTAAAATATCAATAAAAATCAGTAATTACCTGTTTTTTTTCTCTTGATGTTTGTGCATGTCAATTTTATAAATCTGTATTATGCGGACAATAAATACAGCATTAAGTAACATCATGTCCTGTCATTTGGCTGCCCGAGGTGATTGTCCTAAGGATGGCTGCCCCCAATCCTACTGTGCATGCATATGTTTATGTGAATATGCATGCTAAAAGTGCTGTTCATTTAGATGTATAATTGATACCAAAAAGCGTTTCAGCACTTTAAGTTGTTGTAAGAATAGCAGAGCCATACTTTAATTTGCTGGATATATTCTGCTGCAACTACTTGAGTTCTCGACATTCTTAAAGAAAAGGCAATGCTGCTGTCAGTTGCAGTTTTAGAAATAAAAATTTTCTCTAAATATGAAGGAAATTGTGGTGGATTATTATATTTCCAATGTTAAGGTAGCCACTTCTGGTTTCAGGGAGGAGGTTCAACAACTTAACTTCAGTCTACCTTGCACGGCATACGCCTACAGGCATGCAAGTTGCTGTAAGGATCACAGACCTAGAAAATTGCTCTGAAGAGCATTTGAAAGCCTTACAGGTAAAGCAACAGCATTTCTGCACAAGTCTGGTGAAGACAGTGATGAATATATATGAGGTTACTAAACAGATGTAGCCTTTGGGTTTGTACTGGCTCATTTCAGTCAAGTTTTTCCTCCAGAGGAGTAGAATATAAACACAAGGCATGTGTAAATTTGAGAGTTGTTTTCTGAAGAAAACAGCTGACAAGTGTTTTAGAAATGCTTCTGTAATTGTACAACCTTATCTTTGAAACATGTTCTGTAGTCTGTATTTAACACTAAAACTTTGGACTATGAGCAAACTAGATTTATTTCAGACAAATGAAATTATAGGCAAGTTATTTACATTTCTATTGCAGGCTATGTACTTCACCTGCAACTTTGTATAAATTCACACAAGGAGCAGTTCTTTCTACTGATTACTGATGTAGTTAATGCTCCTAAGACTGTTGTCTTGTGGTTAACACATCCACTTTCATTTAATTCCATAGAATGAGGTGGTATTATCCCACTTTTTCCAGCATCCCAATGTAATGACGCTTTGGACAGTGTTTACAGCTGGTAGCTGGCTTTGGGTCATCTCCCCATTCATGGCCTATGGTAAGAACTGTTAACTGCAATTTTGGAATAGTAAAAAAGGTGGATACAATTTTGGCCAGATGGTCCATGACAGGTTTTTCTTCAAGCATCTCCAGTCTTGTAGAAAAAAACAACTTTCCCAAACCATTTTTTAGAGAAGTCTTCTGTACAAAATCTTCTTTCCCAGTGAAGACTGGTATCTGAACTGCATTAAATTGCACTTAGTCCTAACACCCACCACATGAGGAATGGTAATTGGGAAACTTATTTGACTTTATACAACTTTGTATTTTGCCAACAGAAAACTTGTCTAGATTGAATCCAGGTTTGATGATGACTGGAATGTGTTCTTTGCCTGATGGATGCACGTAACTGTTCTTGATGTCCCATAGTCGAAGTAACAATGAGAATGCCACTCTTGATGAATGTATACAATGAAGCAAGCACAAAGGAGTAATTTAACAAGACTTGTTAGGCTTAGCTATTTTTTTGTCACTTCCAGGTTCAGCTAGACACCTGCTGAAGACTTATTTTCCTGAAGGAATGAGTGAAGCTTTGATAGGGAACATTCTATTTGGTGCAATAAGAGGATTAAATTACATGCACCAGAATGGCTACATTCACAGGTAGGTGAATGTCAGTAGGTAAGAATCAGATTACAGCATCAAGTTTATTAAGAATTTAGATTTGCTTCAAAACTCATTTTCAGCTGGTGTTGTCTCCTTCCTTTTTCTATACACCTTCTTGCATCAGACAGTGCAGAACCATTTTTTTTTTCTTTTTTCAGTAACAGAGCAGAACCAAGTTTGTAGAAGCTTAGCAAGAACAGTATTCATACATTACTTAAAGCCAGTTGCTACAGGGATTATACATCTGTTTGGCTTTGTCTCTTTGAAGCAGAAGAGAATCAGAGTTGTAGAAAGGGTTTCCTTACTTTACACCCTTTGCAGGGAAAGAGGGCCCTTTCTTCTGGCTGCCTTTCCTCCCTCCTCTTACCCCTCCAATCTCTGCTCTTTCTTGGGGATGTATTAAAAAGACAACTCACACTGAGTGAAGAACTTCTAGGAAAATAATCTGCTAAATAGAGCTGCACACTAACATCTTATTATAAGTTAATGAAATATGAAAGCCTTTCTACTCTAGTAATGCTTTGAGTAAATCCTATAACTAAAATCTACCACTTTATGTTACAGGAATATTAAAGCTAGCCACATTCTGATTTCAGGGGATGGGCTGGTTTCTCTCTCTGGCTTAAACAACCTCTACAGTTTAGTCAAAAATGGACAAAAGTCAAAGGTTGTATATGATTTCCCCCAGTTCAGTACATCCGTGCTTCCTTGGCTGAGTCCTGAACTACTGAGACAGGTTAGTATAAATTACACTTAATTTTTCAATCTGTCCTGCAGATAATCCCATATAGATAACAGGGTATTAGAATCTTGCCTTGAAACAGACATTTGTATTTTTGTCAGCACTGCTCAATGGCATTAGTGATCAAGTAGAGGTCTCTTTCTCTCACAGGATTTATCTGGGTATAACATGAAGTCTGATATTTACAGTGTAGGAATTACAGCATGTGAATTAGCCAATGGACATGTTCCATTTCAAGATATGCCTCGCACTCAGGTATGACGCTAAATTCTATTTCTGCTTCAAAACACTGAGCTTTTTTTGTGTTACTCAGAGAAACATATAGTATTCCTGCTGAAATGGTGGCTGGTTTTTGTTACTTCAAGTACACATGCTTCTTTTTAGATAAAATAATTCCTTCCATTACTGGAGATTCACATCTTAGCCTGAATAGATCTTGATAGCTTTTGAACTCTTGTACTGCTATTCCTTTCTACTAGATGCTGCTGCAAAAGCTGAAAGGTCCCACATACTGTCCTTGGGATATAAATACATTTCCCCGTGGGGAATCCAGGATAAAGAATTCCCGGTCAGGTGTTGATTCTGGAATTGGTGAGAGCATGACACGCACAATGACCAGTGAAAGACTGCAAATTCCCTTTTCCAAAACGTTTTCACCTGCTTTCCACAACTTGGTAGAACTTTGCTTGCAACAAGACCCTGAGAAAAGGTAACATTCTGGTGAAAACTAGTTTTCTGTCGTTTCAATCTAAGACTAAGCACAGCCCACAACTTAGGATACAGTAGTTAGTTGAATACTGTTCAAATCAGAATTTCAGACCAGAAGGTACTATGCAAAACACTACACTTACCTTTGGTTTTGTAATTTAAGAATTACTTTGTGTGTTAAAGGAACCATGCTTTTACAGTTGTTTGACTCCTGAATTTCTTGTTAATGTAAGTGTACTCTGTAACAAGTAGAATTAATTTTTAAACATGTACTTTGTCCAAGAAGAAAACAGAAATCTGAAGTATATGTTTTCAGTACTATGTCTCTTCTGAATGAGGCATTAAAGCCTTTTGAAATAATTTCTTTAGTAGTGTCTTCACTACAAGTTGAGGCATAGAATGTTGGAATCCTGTGCTGCTTTTCTCACGCTTCACATTTGTACTGTGGATGAAAATACACAGGGCTTAAATTGATCTGTGAGACTGGCCCATTTTCCAGAAGCAGAATATACTTTCAAAAACATAATTATATTGTTCATTTTATGATCCAGGCCATCAGCAAGCAGTTTGCTTTCGCATACGTTCTTCAGACAGGTGAGTTTACCATATTTTGTTAAATTACATAACTATAGCCTAAATAAGCCACAAAATATTAGAGTTGGATTACAAAAAAATTAAGTTAGCTGGAGCCAAAACCCATCCTATAACAGCATATCTGCTTCAGACTACTTTTTTTTTTTTCTTATACAAAATGGTATTTGGTATAGAGTATGGCAAGCATAAGTGATCCATTTCCCCTTTGATAAAATTGGTTTAACTAAAGACAGCCTAACTAATAAGAATAATGGTTAATATTCTTAATTTAAAGCAGAAAAACTGCATAGCTATTGTATTTAGTCTTCAAAGACTAATTCAACTTACTCTAGAGTGAAGAAAACTAAACCCCTCATCCTATTATTTTCAGTATTGTAACATGCAAGAACATGCAAGGTGATTTTCACCTGCTTTTAATGAAGCCAGATGCAAGGTTATGTAGACTTTTATGTGCAGCCTTGTTTTAACTTTTCTTCTTTCTAGATAAAAGAACAAACACAGAATTCACTACTGTCTCTATTACCACCTCCTATTCAAAATAACAGATCAGAGTTCTTGGCACTGCCCTCAACAACAGCTGGAACTGAACTTGGACATATTACTGCAAATCAAGATGATACAGACTGGGAATTCTAAATATATACCAAACAATCATACCTCTCCTATGCTTCAAAGAAGAAAAATGTGATTTTTATTTGCTGCTTTAGTTTGGTATGTATGGTTAAGATACAGTAAGACGAGATATACTTGAAAATGCCACTGAAGTGGCCCTATTTCATTAACTATTTTCTTTGTTGGCATAATGAAATGCAGCGTGCCTCACTTTCTGACCATACAGAAAACTGTATATAGAGAATAGCTGAATGCTTATCTCCCTTTTAGAATATTTCTTAAGAGAGTTCCTGCTGTAATCTTACTGTGTGCTGTATTTTCAGCTCATATTGCTGCACTCCATGTGCCTTTCTGAATTCAGGCTTGGGTTTTGCCTGTGACCTTGCTTAAACAATCTGTCTTTTCATTATCACCCAAATTATTTTAGTGAGGAGAAATCATCCACTTCCAAGTCTAAATTTGTAACTGCACAAATTAGTTGCTTATGCAGATAAATATTTCTCTTTTCATACATCCAAAAGGCATTTTTCTCATTTGATGTGCTGTCATACTTGCCAAAAGTTAGCTATGCATAATATTTCATGCAGTTCTAATACTGTGTGTTTCCCAAAGAAGTTAAGCTACTTGAAAATTGACTCATGCTCTTGCATTTGTCTACATTCTTAGTACAAATTTGTGTGTTTGCATATCCATTTATTGTTGTGTCATTTTAGCAGTTAATATGAGGATCTCTTACAATGCAATAAGAGTCTCAAGTTATAACAGTACGGGTTAAGTTTGAAGAACCACATTAAAAGTTATTGTACATATTTTTATTTATACTGTATTCCTGTTCACCAGGACTTAACCAGAACCTAGTATTGTTTTCTTAAAAGAAGAGGCAACATGCATTAAGCTTCACTGCACTGCTCTTGGCAAGCAAGAGTTTAAATTCCAATGGACAGATTCACCCATAACAAAAACCTAATAAACCATAGGATCCTAGTGAACTTAATGTAAGTCAGATGAAAAATTGCCCTTCTCCCTACAATTCAGTAAGTCCTCATCTCTTATACTGTACCAGGCAACTCAAGCTGTGTTTTAGTAAGTTGGGTCCCAAAGCCACTAGTACTTTACTGATACAAGTTATGTCTGTAGGAAAAAAAAGTATAAATAGCTATCAAATGTCTGTATTTTATATTTTCAAAATAAACAGCATTTCATATTAAGTTTTCTGTAGCTGAGCCAGCCTGCAACAAGCCTTGAGAATACTGCTGTTTTGTCAGGAGCTTTACTACAAAGTCTTGAAGACCAAATGACTGAAATACAAGCCTGAGACTGACATAAAATTCTAAATGACCACATTAAAGTATTAACAAAAAAGTTGATTTTACTCATCATGCTGTGAAGAGAGAGCTCTATATTTCAAAACTTAATATGTGAAACTTCAGATTAAAAGCCTTTCAATAAACTTATCCTGTCTCCATTTATTTCTGTAATTCTTGTACTTCTGTAATTCTTTACTTCTGTTTTATGTCTGCTGAGAGTAGTGGCAGGGGTTGGTAATATGCCTCCAAAGCTTAAATGTTGCTTCTGGAAA
>JAVHNF010024540.1:0-12543 GCA_034783455.1 Micropsitta finschii | reverse complement strand
CCTGGCCAGAGGGGCTTTCCTCTGCCACTTGTGGTGCTGAGAGCCTGGATGGGAGCCGCTGCGGTGGCACAGGGCAGGGGCAAGGGGACCGGTGTTTGTGTGAAACCCTCCTCCCTCCTCTCCTCTTCCTGGCACCTCTTTAATGTCACGCTGCAGACTGGCAGCCCTTATCTGCGCCCACATCTCGGCCCCAGCTGGAGCAAAGCATCCCCTTTGCTCTTGCAAAGTGCTGAGCAAAACCCGAGCTGCTGCCTCACCCGCACGGGGCGACGGGGGTTTGGGTGCCAGCAGAGCCCGGCTCCCCCCCCGTTTCCCCCCCACCTGTCTGTGTTGTTAACCAGGATTTCCAGATGCTGAGTGTTAGCACATAAAGCTTAGAGTTGAGAAATTCTGACTGCCATCACCAACGGATTAAACAGAGATTTATTCAGGTAACTCAGAACAAATATTACTCTATGAGGTTTAAAACAAGCCATGCATCTAAATTATCAAACTTTCCCTGCATAAAAAAAACCACTCTGCTCATATGCTGCTTTTCGCACTGCCCTTTTGGCCAAAGGACTTTGTTATGTTGCATCCTCATTTTTCTTTAATCCTCTAAAAACATACATGAAAATGGTGTTACTGGTAAATTAAAAGTATTATTTCACCACATTACCTAAAACACCAGTAATCACAGAGAGAAGTCTTTCCAAGGTGCCTTCCTAACAGTCAGCCCTTTAGCAGGTTTCTGTGTCTCTTAGCCAACACTGAACAGCTCCTTGGAACTAATCTGCATATCAGCCTTGGGTATACCCTCTGTTCAGTGGTGGACTTGCAACTGAGAAGTAAGAGAAGGGGACAAGTATTTACTTACCAATAAATTTGAGATTTCCAGAAGTACCAGTGAGTGCATGTGACAGTAGTCCTACTGTGTATGACAGTGAACTCCTGAGTGAGCGGCAGAACCACCTGGACATGTACTTACCAAACCTGTGACTTTCGGCTTCCAAGAAAACAGGGGAGAAAAAAGTATAAGCACCATACTCCTGACAGATAAACTGTCCATAATCCATCTCATTCAGTCTGTCCTTGCCTGGATGACTTTCCTAATTTTGAAGCTTCAGTGCAAGAGGTCAGTAAACACTTTAATTGCATGTAAGAAGCAATCAGCTTTTGGCACAATTTATAACTAAGGTAACTAGTTCAGAAGTACATGGCTCATTTAATTTTAAAAAGAGGGTCTAGTTTAATTATTTATGCTGTATAAATAATGAGATTCCAGTAGTCTGAGAAGTCAGTGAAACATTATGATATTATATCTTTGCAAAGAGACAGGAGGAGAAGGGAAAGACTCTTTTGTATGAGTTATAAAGTGTGAGGATTAGCAAAATGTGGATTAGTAAGGGTTTGCTGCATTCAATACAGAATTTAGGGTGAATTATTTACTTTTAGTATTACTTCCTTTCAGATTATTAAAATTAATTCTACAATTTGGTAAATAAAAGAAAATGCTTTTGATGAAAATTGCAAATCTTTTTCTAAGGATGTTACTTAACAAATTCTATTTATTATTATTAATGAACAGTAGGAAACATTCAGTAGCTTATGTTCAAACCTTGAAGCATTTTAATAGATGAATTGCATTTTGGTTTTTGTCATGAGATTTTGTTACATATCTATTCAGATTTGTTTTAAATAAAGCTCATGCAAGAAAAAGGTTGTGGGAGAGAAAAAATATTTTTTGTCCTAGGTTCCTGAGCTGAGAACTCAGTACTTGATTAACTGTGCTGACTGAACCAAAATAAACCATGTGCAGTCTGTTAAACTGAAAATTAGGCTGGAGTCTGACAGCCCGGGGAAAAGCACATATCTATTACTAGTGACAGAGAAAGTGCAGGAAAAAGTACTCCAGGAGGTGAACCTGCAGTGGGATTGTGAGATCCATTCTGTTATGTGAGGAAAAGAAGTACCAAGGCCCTTCACAATTACCATGGAGCTATAAACCTGGATGTGATGTGACACAGTAAGGGGAAAAAGGGGTGTGTGTGTGTGGGGGGTGGAATTAGGAATTGACTGCTTTATTTTACAGGAGGCACACAAATCTGGCATCAGAGACAACCAGGCAACTGTTATTGTTATGCCTAAATCTTAGAGTTTTCAAGAGAATTACTGAGTCAATATTTCTTCATATTTCATAGGCCCTATTCCACATTTTGTTACCTTGATCCTTTATTGCTTCCTTTTAATTACAGGGTAATCACCATTGAAGTTTATGTTCCTGGCTGTTGTTTTGCTTCTGTAGGAATATCCATCAGAAGCACAGAAATCTCAGACACTCCACATGTCAGCTTGCACCTATTTTTCATTTTGACATGGTTTATAGCAAATGCCATTATGGGATTGCATTTAAGCTGCTGGTGACAGCATGTCATTGTTCAATTAAGTTTTTAGACACCTCTTCTAATAGTATATTTCAGCACTTCATATTCCTATGATTGCTGCTGTTTCTCACTTTTCCCAGTTGTTTAAAAGGCAGTAAAACTTATCTACTTACCTCCAAACGTGAAGACTGTGCTGACTTTATTTTGTAAATGCGACATTAGAATTGCACTCAAAATTTGCAGGTTGACAAGCCTGCACAATGCAAATCTTCCTTGTGAATCTGAGGGACAGGCTAATCCACCCATTTCTGGAAAACTGCAGAAGTTTCTTGAAATTTGCTAATAAAAAGCTGGTTTTGGGAAATTTCTATGTGGATAAGAGCATATTTCAAACATTGTTATAACAATGTCCTTGACCACTCCGGTGAAATACTTCAGGACAGTAATCAGGATAGACCATCCCGATTTCAAGTCTGAGGAGTTTCTTTGGTTTGGGTTTTTTTTATTCTTTTGTTTGTTTGTTTGTTGGTTTTGTTTTGTTTTTCAAATCCATTGTTAATTGTTAAATATCAGTATTTGGATAGATAGGCAAAATAGATGAAGAATCTAAAATGTGATTTAATTATCTTGCTGAATAGAACTAGTTGGCCGTTTGGAATATAACTATAAAAGAAAATGGATTTTTTTTTTTTTCTGTTATTAAAAAAGAGAGTGGTTTGGTTTATTTGTTTGTATAAATGATTCTGAGGTTCAGTATTTTTATTCTTCCTGGAGAAAAAGCTCAGATTTACACAGTCTCTCTTGGAATACTTTCCTCTCTTGGAAAATATTTCAGAGTCCTAAAGAAGGAAATCTTTTATTCCTGAACCTTCATAAAATGACTGTCTTTGAATTACAGTGATTCAGAATCAGCTAGGAAAATAAGTAAACCATTTTAATCACATGAAGTTTGTTTCTGGATGTCCCTGAAGGGTCCCTGGCTTTGAAATGTAACTTGTAGCCTATAACTCAGGTATATTTTGTGGAGAATTATGAAAATGATGATCCTGTTTTGTAAGGTTTTGCTAGATAAATGCGAGTATATTTTTCACGGCCACCATGGAAAATATTTTTCAGACAAATGAAAACATCTAGATTTTTTATTTTTTTTTTCCCATAATCCAGAACCCCACTTAATACTTTTTTTGAATCTTGAATCTCTGTTCAGGACAATTTAGTCTGTAAGCAGCAGTATTGTGAATTGTCTTTTAAAAATTGACCTGTCATAGTCAGCAGTTTAATTTTTCCTTACACAGGTGAGAAAGGCTTTGCAGTCCTTGCAGCAGCACTTTACAACATTAAGCTATTTTTCCATGCAGTGTGAAAAAACGTTTTCATGACACATTGTTTATTTTATTCAGGGTGATAGGGAGGGAGGGCACATGTTCTGCACCTCTGTGAGAAATATGAATGATTCAGAGGAACGAATTTAGATATGTGCAACTTCAAGGCATTTTCATGTCATGAGTCTTCCTGAGGCAGCAACAAGAAGCAAAAGAAGAATAGCAGCCATTTACATACACACCCTCACAACCAGAGGGTAGTGAAAATTAAGACTTTGTAGGCCAATTGTTACAGTTATAACCATGTATGCCCTTGCTTCTTTTATGTTTTGTTTTGGGTTTTTCAATTGTTCTAGACTTGTGTCCTACATGGGTACAGTTTGTGGTTTGGCACCATATATTGTACCCCCCAAAAGCAGACACAAGCAAATTTAGTTGACAGTGCTTAAATTACACAATGCACAATTCACTAGATTTTAGGATAAATATTGCAGTTCTACCTATATATTGATACCTCGGGGTTTAGATTTGCAAGCTCCTGGGTTTGTTTTTATTTGCTATTATTGCCCAAAGACTTCAAAACATACTCAGTGGTGGAGCCCTCACCTTTTTCCTGAAACCTCTAAGTGCTCTTACAGCACAGGGGTAAAGAAAGATTATTCCTAGTCCATCCAGCAAGACTGAATTCTGCCCATCCGGAAATTAGCATGAAGAGGATACTGTCAATGATGTCTCCATGCTTTTTTTCCCCAAGTGTGAAGGAAGAGGCAATTAAAAGTTTTTATTCTTTTCGTATACTTATGAACAATATCATACCAGTTTTTAGGCAACCATCCGACAGCTACAGTGGGCAGAACTGGGGGAGACCCAGAGTACCCAGGAGCTAAGAGAGACCAAGCTGCCCCTCTGGGGAGAAAGAGGCAAGTAGGAACAGTTCTGGTTTCTGCTCTGTGCCTGTAAGTCAGATGATTGTTGCCTTTCTGCTCTTACTCAGTGTTCACCTCAGTGGTCACTCCTGTGCCTTTACTAACTGTCCAGCATATTCTGATTACGTTGCTTCGTGATTCACTGGGTAGCATTTGTTAAATAGATATTTTCATTGACAAGAAGCAATTTCTTAATGTTTTTTTTTCCTTAGATCTGTTAAGAGAGGATCCGGGCAGTGTGGTGAGAAGGAGCAGAAAGCGTTGCTAACCACCCATGAAAAGGGGCATTTACTTTTACAATGAAGATTCACATTTGCCTTCTCGCTTTCTAACCTTGGTGCCAGTTCAAGTCAAATCAAGCCCATGTTTATTGACCTGCCAGAGTTTACTGACAGAAAACGTTACTCTTGGCAAATTACAAACCGGCTGGGAGTATCAGACAAAATAACTGTCGCTTCACTGCAGTAATATAAATGACCTAAATACCCAGTTCTAGTGGAGTCTTGGTGGGTTAAAATAGATCTTTCGTAGAGTACAAATTGCACACAGCGTAGAAATGTCACTGTAACAGAATACCCAACAACCTTTTAAGGAGCTCTATTAATCAGAAATGTTCTCAAATAAATTAACCTCAAATGTTCTCAAAGCCATTGTTATTATTATCTTGTTGATGGTTAGTAGCATGTTGTCTGTGTGACCCCTTTGCAAAAATGTTATCTTTCATCTTTTCAACATGCTGGCACATCCCCAAGGCTATGAAAAATGGAGAGTCCGGGGATGCAGGAATTAAATGCATTTCCAAATGCTGCTTTTCCCCTACATTTTCTTTTGAATTAATTTATCTTTTGTTTTTTTTTCCCTCCTTTAACTCCGAGACCTTTTTTTCCTTCATGGTTTCTAAAATTGGACAGTACCTACTAATTGTAAAGTGATTCAGTTTTAACATTTTTCCTTTGCAGAAGCACTGCCGCGGCTCACAGAGATGTTGAGCACCCACCTCACTTGCTGATTTCCATGGGAGCTGGAAGTGTTCAGCTTTCATAGAAATAGCACTCAAGATGTCTCAAGCAGAGGACTTAAAAGCTGTTGCTCCAGAAATGGCAGGCTGCTTTTGAAAATACAGTCCTGTATTTGAAGTGGGATTCTTCTGCAGGAATTCGCTTCATTTTGGTTTGATTCTGCATCAGCTTCACTAGGAGAATTGGGGTTGGGGTGAGGGGTGGCTTCCAGGCATGGATGCACCATGGGGGATGTGAAGGACAGAGGAATGATGAAAGCCCAAGGCCAGCACCAGAGGCCATAACTGCTTGGTTCGATGTCCTTCATCATGCTTGTGTGCCCTCACATTATTCTGTGGCTGTGGCTGCTCAGCTTGATTCAGCACAAGGGGGGCTTGTGCTGCTGGTCTTGGATCCAGCAGAGATGAGTATAAAGAACCTCTGTTTAAGATCCCATATTTTAATGTGGTGATGTGCAGAGGTGACAGAGCAGCCCTGGATTTCTTAGGGAATTGTGCTGATCAGAGGCTCTGGGTATATGGGGACTGTTTGAACCAGGTAACTGCACTGGAGCAGTTACAGGGATGAACTCCTTGGGCAGATAGACTCTGTCAATGCAAAGCAATGTTAATTGAGCATGTGTAACATGCAGGGGGATGGCACTGCTTTAAAATCCTGCCTGGTGTTGCAATAGCATGCCTATATATCTTTTAAGGTAGTTGGTTTAGTTATCAAAAGGAGAGTTTCAGTAGTGGAGATAGGGCTGCACCTTTCTTTAAGAAAGGCAGGTAAGCAGCAGATGCGCGGGTTGTTCTGCTTTTCCACACATTTTCCACAATTAATTGTACAGAAGAGCTGCTGAGCAAGAGCGTATGTCTGCTTTGGTACGTAAATAATACATTTAGACGTCAGAACAAATTTCAAGTGCTGAAAAGAGAATAAACAAAAGGAGAGTTACTGAAGGTAAAATTGAGCAATTGAGTTAAGGATGAAGTTGATGCCAGGGCAGTCGGTCCAATGTACTAGCCTTTCTTCCTTCCTGCTTGAAGGTGCAGTGGAGAGGAGGTAATGCGACTAGTGCAGCATCGCCTCAGAGCATTTCTGAGTCATAAACTGAAGTGCTAAACATCTGTCAACTTGGAAATAATAGGACAAGATTTTTTTTGCCAGGAATATTTCACATGGATATTCTTTCTTTCACCGTTACTTCAGATTTCAGTTTTTACATTCACGTTTTCTAGCCTATTTCCAGGATTAATGTATATCTATTAACTCGCATTTGTAACCTCTCTTGATGCTTGTTTAGCCATGCATCTTATGGAAATTCCTGTATCTCATTACTTGCGTGGAGTTACCCGTACGCCACTCTAACAGGGTTTTTAATTTGTGTTTCCTCTTGCTCTGCTCAGCCAACCATAACACCGTGGAGAGCTGTTCTGTCTTGAGGGCAGGAATAAAGTTTGTGGAAACAGAACTGATATCTGAGATCTCTTCTTGAAGGTCGTCTCGGCTTACATCTGCCCGCTCTTTACTGCAGTGACGGGGATACGTATGCGTGAAAAGGAGGGTGAAACTCTGTGATTACATCCTTTCCTAGCAAATGCTAGTTAACAGTCTGTATCTGACCATTTTAAAGGCCTGCTGAGCTGCATTACTGAAACTACAGGTCACAACTAACAATTATGCAAGTTAATTACTCCTTCCTCCATTGTGAAAGGCTTATATAAGGGTTCCTTTTTAAAACATGTATAATTGCAATGCCTTGAAGAAAAAAATGCTGTTATTTGCAGGAGAATACATTGTATAATAGAAGTCAAAGCAAGGATCTACCCTGAACCTTGCTCTCACAGAGCTGGTTTAGCCTAGATCCCCTAAAATGAAGTCCTGAGGGGCAGCTTCATGCGTACTTTGAACTGAGCTACGTGACTAAGAGCCTTCTGCATTTCGAAGCATGTACATTTTATTTCAGGGACCTGTGATACTTTATATATATAAGACTTCTTTAGATATCTTTAAGCACTAATCTTCAACCAAAAATAGCATTACATTTGTAGGACAGTTGGGAATATTCAGAATCCAGAGTAACTAGGAAAATTCAAAACATGGCTGCTGTGAAGCATCTATTTTCACACAGCACAAATAGCGTAACATACAGTTGTTTCAGGGTTCAGTTTTGGAAATGTAAAGTGGTTTAAAAAAAGCCACCAGGCTCAGTACAACAGCAGTAACTACATTCCCTCTGGAGCCAATCTGGTGTGTAACACAGCTCCTTTTGACTTTTACTATCTGTGGGTTTTAATGTAGGTGGAAAACTTGCCACAAAATAATAATCGGATAGTACTCGACATTTCTAAAAAATGGTTTTTTTTTCCCCACCAGATTTGCAGCCTACACAGTGAAGTTATGTACTTGTATCAGGAGAAAATATAATTTAGGGAAGCAGGAATTCACTGATTATAAAGTCTCAAATGGCAAAGGGGAATACAGTTTCAGTATTAGGCTTTTAGAGGAGAAAAATGTTAGTAATCTTTTACCTATGCATTTGTGTCTTGGATATTTACAAATTCATGTCAAACAGAATGTACTATGCAGATGTATTTTTCAGCACAAAGCAGTAGGTACCAAATGCATAAGATGAAGTGGAATAGAAGCAAAAGTGTTTCTGATCTGCACAGAGGAAAGTCCTTTTTATGTCCACTGTTAATAAATGAGATCTGAAATAGGCAGCAGTACAAAATTGGCATAATACCACTGGAACAAAGCGAAATGCTTTCACTCTCCTTCCTTTAACTGTAATGGCTGCAGTGCCAAAGATAAAAATCTAAAACAAAAGAGGAGAATACAATGTAGAAAAAATCCAGGTGTATTTAAACGTAAGGTCTTAAAATAGAACAGAATTTTGAGAAAGGTTTTGTTGGGTTTTTTTAACAAATTACATTATTTTAGAAAATATCTTGTTAAAGCTTCTTATTTTGGAGTATTCAGCTAGATTTAGTTCAGTTTTGCGTGTTTCTTAGCTCTGTTCTTCACTATATATGTCAAAAACTGGCCTTGTTCTGTTAAACTTCAGACTGGCCATTCTGTTGATAAATATGTTACTGTGGCCACTATAAACATTTTATTAGGTATTAGAGATGAGGAGTCTGTAATTATAGTTACTGAGGTTTCTATAGACCCAGTTTAATGGTACCTTTGTCTCATTAGGCCAGTGTGCTCCTAAAATGTCTCCACAGAATAATAGACAATTCTTGAATTAGGAGTATACATAAATAAAATAATGGCTTTAAAATGTTGAATCATGGTTTGGGTGTTTCAGGGAATTCAGAACAACTGCTCTGCTGCAGAGACATTGAGGAGAAGAGTGTGTAACTGCAGCTTGCTGCTGCTGCAGCCTTGTCTCATGGGTAAAATGGAGCAAAAGTTCATTAAATTCGTGATTGCTTTATAAAAAAAAAAGAAAAGGGAACTTTAATTTACATCTTGCTGGAGGAAATGCTGTGAGAAGCAATTATATAGCCCCAGGTTGTGTGTGCCTATAATTATTATTTAGTATCTCTCATATACCATGTGAAATGTCTTTTTTTCATAGATGGAAGTGTAGCAACTGCAGCAATTTCGTCCTGTCTCAGGACAGGATTTATGTTAGTAGAAAGCATCTTCCACTATTGCCAGTAGTATATTCCAGTCAAGTGGCATGAATTCAACTCCAGGTTATTGCCAGAAAGAGGTAAATTTTTACAGTATTCTTGAGTTTGTCTTTTAAAAATGTAAAATGTTTCATCAAGACTCCTGTTCATGTATCTGTTTGGATGTCTTCAGGATTATTTGAAATTCAGAGCCATTCGAATGGAATGAGTTTATTTGACAGTGAGGTTTCTGGTTTATTGGGAGTTATTTTGCTCTTTCTGGACACCTGGCTAATTCCTTGGAATAAATTCTTAAATGTTCTCTTAGGTGACCGAATGCTTTTTGCTTCATTTTTGAGCTGCCACTTACAGCTCACGGCTTTTTCACTTCTTTGATGTATTTCGGACTGGGTTTATAGCACAGTCCTGATAAAATTTTCATGCAAGAGCTGTAAGGCCTCTCTTGCACCTTCCCTAGATTAGAGATACAATGCAGGTTTTAAGGCAGGTTGGTAACAACTCTTGATATTAACAGTACAGCCGTCAAATCATAGTAGACAAGCTACTTGCACTTGCTCTTTTGTCTCCTAGAGGTGCTAAAGCAGCAGGCCTCCACGAGAGACCTTCCTGGGAAACACAGAAAGAGTAGCTAAGAAAAAGAGAAGTATATTCCCTATGTCAAGCTCCAAAGCTATTACCTCTTTCTTACATCTTAGCAGGAGGAAGTACCTGTAGGTGTTAAAACCAGCTCAGCCTCCTAAACTGCAATAGATCAGCGCTTTCAAAGAGAGCTGGCTGTTTATCAAGTACTGTAATTTATCCCCCTCTTTCTGAATTGTTGACATCTGATCACACAATTGTGATCACACAGTTGCCAGTTGGAATGCAGAGGAAACAGTGAGAAATACACAGCTCTGGGTGAAAGAGAATGGCATCCTCTTGGCAGAAACCTGCAGGTTTCAGCACATCTTCATCAAGCTTGTCTGGAAGCATCACGCAAGCTTCGGCTTCGTTTCCTATGCAGAGGGATTTGTGGAGGTTGTTGCATTTTGTTTGTTTGTTGAATGTGTCTCAAGTTCTGAATAAAGATTATTTCTTGTAAAGGGAAGATAAATTCGGAGGGGTGAAGAATTTGCTATCAAATTCCTTGTGGATTTTGCTGACAACAAACCCAGAGAAAACACAACACAGTTTCATTACATGTTTTTTCTTCAAAACTGCCTTCTACTGGCTATTGTTGTGTGTTTTAAAAGAAAGAAGCTAGTTCTAAATCAAACTTTCAATTAAAAAGAAAAACCCAAACAAACCATCAACATTTGCAACAGTGACCGGAAAATTAAATTTGCCTGGCTCGGCGTCACCATGGCTTTCAGGAGATGAAAAAACAAAGGCAAGTGCTATGCAAAACGCAAAACTGATCTCGGAGAGTGCAGCTATTCATCATTTTTAAGGTTTTGCATCTGGTTTTGTAAGTAATAATTCAGGTAGATTAAATGAGGTCTGCAGTGTTCTTTAACCATTCGGGAAACAAGCCCTTTTCTTTTGCAATATTTCTTCTTCCAATAATTGAAAAAAGTAAAAATAGATCTGGCTTCTTTTTTTTTTGCCCAGAATTGCTCTCTTATTTCAAAATGAAAGGTTGGCATCTTCTGCTCTTTCTCTGGGAAAATTTTGGACAAGTTCTTCAAAAGGTGTATATAAAAACCAAGGAAAAATACTGAACTTTTTGATTTCTTTAGAAGTATACCGAGCCTATTCTAGAATACTGGAGTGACTCTTGATATGAATCAGATGTATTTCCCTGGGTTTTGCTATTTGACTGTTTCCTAATAGCTACTGGTAGGCACTGTAATGATGTGGTGTTATCTTGATCTTGATATCTTAATTGTTTTAGAAGGAAGAATACTTTAAATGTTATGGATGGCATAGCGGGAAGCAGGAGAAACTCCTTCAGTGTCATTTTCCCAAATAGGAATAACACAGTGCCAGTATTTTCATGTACTCTACTGCTTTTCTAAACCTTTTGCTGACAAAGAAAACCTTCAGGGAGATCTTCATCATGTACAGCAGTGTGTGTGTGCTGAGGTTGATGAGCAGCACGCTTCTGGCCAGCTTGGTGAGCAGGTTGGTCAGCATTCGAGAGCCGTGTCAGTGCTACCCAGTGATCCGGGTGCCTGCCATCAAGTGGTGAGGTGCTGGGGTCAAGCAAGTGTATGTATGAAATACTCTCTCCAGTGAGATTTTGGATTTGTTCTATTGCCTGGTATATTTTAATTGAAGATGGAGGAATGAACACAAAGAGCCTGTAGTAGAGAAACCAGTAGTGAAAACTAGTCCTTCAAAAAAACTAGTCCTTCAAAAGAGAGGTAAGAGAAGTTATCTGCTGGAAAACTTCCCAGGAATCTTGGAGAATAATAAATTTCAAGAAATAACTATTATGTATTGAAGGAAAAAAAAGCTAAATAACTCTCTGAGGCCATTTGAAAGAATATTGCAGGAGACGATAGAAGTTTTCCTCTTTAATGTTGGAAGACCTTAACTGGAACGCTAAGAGTGACTTTGAAAAATTAAGCATAGAAAGAATGTATGTGCTCATGCATAGTTGTATATTACACATAGTTGTATATTGAACATAAATACCTGGAAGGCACTGTAGAATAAGTGATATAATAAATTTATTGAAGCATTAGGTCAAATCTAAAGAAGAGAACAATTTGCAATGGTATTCTTTGGAAAAATGTATTCTTTGGAAAAATATGTCTGCTACTCCAGAACTATGTGGTAGCTTATGCTTTAAAACAGGTGGAAAAAATGGTAACGGCACCATTCCAGAGTCTCTTTATTGCTCTCATGGAATTCTCTGCATTAAATGCAGGCCTGAATATTTACTGCTTTTTGTGGTATTCAACCATGATCAATACCATCTAAAAAGCTCCTGACCATTCTGTCCTTAATGACTTTGTGTGGGAGTGCACGGAGAGAAAATGACTTTGGGCAAGCCTGATAGCTGTTAATACTTAAATAATGCGATCTTACTTAAATTAAATGTGGCCTGTGTACTCCACACAAATAGTTGTACTTACCACAAGGTAATTTATTTCTCACTTTCTGGGGGGAGGGTGAATAGAGAAGGATGTTCTTTTTCCCTCTGTTTTTATTAATTTTCGTATTGTTTAGTACAGGAGAAAACCAGATCATATGGAGAAAAATATTCTAACATTTTTATGTGAGATATTTGTCGTTTAAAATTTAAGTCTTGGATCTTCTGTTGCAAAAAACTTGTCTTTGATTGTCAGTGAAGACAAAAG
>JAVHNF010024525.1:0-13508 GCA_034783455.1 Micropsitta finschii | reverse complement strand
TAACTCCAGTAACCAACAGTACTTACTGCTTATATACGCGTTTTATTCCAAATGAAAGCATTAGCATATCATCTCATATTGGATGTCATGTGTGACAGCATCCTGTGCAAATGAATTTCATCTCACATTGCTGCAGGCTTCTATTTAATTTGTACATTAATTATTAATGCAAAAAAAAATTGTTTCTTAAGTAGCAGTTTTTCCTGGCTTATACATCACACATACGGGCTTTTCTTTTTTCAACCAGTAACAGAACCAGGCTAAAAACCCTACTGTGTAATACAGAAAAGAAATAATGTGTGAACTGAAGGGGAAGTTTGCCCTAGACATAAAGGGTCATTATCCTCAGATGTAGGGTTAGAGACCTTTGCTGGTAAGAGGCAAGTTAATGAAGTTCCAGTTAATCAGTTTCTGATAAAGGAATGATGGTTTAGAACTGGAGAGCTTTTAGTGGAAGACTGAAGTCTAATGGATCTTGTTTGCTTTTCCTTTCCCCCAAAGGGATAGTACTGGAAGTTAATAGTGTAGCTCAGTACAGGAATCCAAGACTCCGCAGTACAACACATCTACCTGAGCACTACTCTCTCCAGCATAAGATCACAACTTGAAGTACCCATCCTGAAAAGAATAAGCAAGGGATGCAGTTTTGTTAAGGGATTAATTTCAATAGCAGAGTATGTATCCATTGTACATGTGTTAGGAAAAACAGGAATACAATTCAATTGATCTTTCAGTGGATCAGCTCAGGATGTAGATCTAATGGCTTGCCCTTTGCTCACGATGCATTGGCAGGGAGGGGTGGAAGTTACCTAGCAATTAAGTTAAACTCAATTAAATTCTTTGGGCAGCCTAGAAAATCTAATGGCAAAAATTAGGCTTTAGTCCCCAGTGTGATAAAACAAGCACAAGGAGAGAAGATCAGATCCAAGGCCCTAGAAACATTCTCACAGCTGACATTGCAAGGCACTATGGTTTCTCAATTTTCCTCCAGGACTCTCCTGCTCACAAAAAGCTAAGTTACTTTTGTTGTATCAGCAACATCCTTCCTTCTGCTATTTCCTGCCAGTTCTTATTATATTATTGGGATCTTTCCAAGCTGAGCTGTTCCTTCCTCTTTCTCCTCCACAATGACATTTCTAGCAACAGCATTGTGTTAACAGGTGCAAGAAGGGGCTACACACAGATATTTAAAGCTTTTAAGAACTAAAAAAAAGTAACAAAAGTTAATACACCCCCAATTCCTGCACATAATTTCCCCACACCTTGCAGCAAAGTGCAAGTGAGGGAAATGGTGAATATTAACCAGCTGGCTGCTGACACCAAACCACACTGCAGTACTGCTAAGAGTCACTTCCTTGAAATGAGGAATGCAAAGGGAAGTCCTGGGCTCATTTTTTTCTTTTAAGAACAGGCTTAGCAACACTGAAACATTAGGAATTAATTTATGATTAAGTTATTTCAGTCCATTTCTAACTACATTCAGAAAAAAGTAAAAATTGAACCTTTTTATTCAGACAAATAGACTCTGATGTCAGTTTTCTTAAACTAACTCTAACATTAGTCTCAACGCTATCCAACAGTTTCAAGTTCATCATGGGGCTTCAAATCCTTTGTGTGTTTGCTACGAAGAACAAGAAGGAACTCAAGCACCTAGCCTTTGCTGTTCCATACTTAGGCTGAATACAAACCAGCAGAGGCAGAGTTAAATGTCTCACTGAGGTTATCCAAAACAAGCAGTAAACTGAGATTTCAGGAAAGCCAATGACAGTGTTCTGGGGACAAGGGTTATCGCACCCTAGGTAAATACACAGAACAGAAATATCTGACTAGGTCATGTTGGCTTTCTGTACAGGGGTTAGGCTATTCACTAAAGCATGCCTGGATGGGGCATTTTCTTCTCCTCCTGAAAAGCCAGAATATCAGGCAGATATAAAAAAATACCCAAATCATGGATGCAGAGGAGTAGACAGAGAGGGGGAATAAATCCAGTTCTACAGTTTGATGACGGCAGAGGGGAAACAACAGCAGAGTATGAGGTTCTGCTTCCTCTATTCATAACCATTTCTTATTTTTGACTACTTACTATAAAACAATCCTGAGAATAGAGACCAATGGAGAACTTCCCCATCCCCACTAAGTGAATAAAAGGACGTGTATTTGGTTGGGTGGAGCTCAGCCACATTATATGAGCTAAGAAGTCCACCTAATACATGAGGCTTTTCAATAGATTAACAACCTCTTATGCCTATTTTCTAGAACTCATTGTGGCTTATGGCACTCCCCATCGCATATGTAGGCTCCTCAGGCACTTTCATTTGCAGACAGGTAGGGAGGACTTTAGTATTTGGAATTGAAATGTTTGAGGTAGGCTTCTAAAATCCATTTAAGTACTTTGAATCTAGTCCTAAGCAGATTTTTATTCTTTTCTTGACACTACAACTCCAGAAGAACACTACTTTGCATCAAGCTGCTGGGAGAAAGTTGGCAAAACAGTGTAACCCCGGAATCTTTACAGTAGGAGTGGGAGGAACAAAAATGGATGCTTTTAAAGATTTTTATGGTCTTAGCACCTACAATATGTTGCCTTCAGCTTGCTAAAATTCTTCCTTCCACTCTTGATATTCCTTTTATATTTTTTTTTAATGCATTACATGAAGAGCATATCAATGTTGCATTACCAGGTTATATACAACAGCAAGCACTGAAGTCACTGTAAAGCCTGTTGGTTCTGTGATCATTAAGAACAGAAAGATATTTCCAAGTTGTTTCTAACGCAGTTACATTTTTGCATCACAAGCCAAAGACCCCACTACTTTTTTTCACCCCAGGTGCATAAGCAGAGTCTCTTCCATGGAGCTAAAAATGAGGTTAATGGAAAGGACCCACTAACTACAATCAGAGCCAAGCCATGCTCTTTCTGGCACTGGTCCTCTGTTACAAACACAAAATGGTATTACCCATGCATTATTTTGGGCAAGCTTCTAGTGGTAGCTACACACTTTATTCTTCCTTCCACTCACCAAGGGACTAGACATGTATTTTTAAAGTATGTTTTCCATCAAGCCCCAAAACCCATTATAAGTGGCTCTTAAATCAACCTTCTCCCCCACTGAAGCAGCACTGAACAGAACCATCTGAACCAGAAGAGGTGGCAGCAGACAGCAAAAGGCCTCACATCACTGTTTCTCAGATGATCCCCATGACAATTCTATGCCTGTGAGGATGAAGATAGGCCTTAGAGTGCAGTAGGAGAAACGGTGGAACAGAAGGTTGTAAGATTTGCTTCATCTTTCAACAGTGCTTTTGGAAAGGCAGAAGAGTGCAGTTAGTACTCTTGAGTGTGATACAGAGCTTATACAATTACTACTGGAATTACTTCATATATATAAACTGGTCTGCCAGACTAAAAACCAAACCCATTTGCAGAGTATGTATCAAGAAAGTCAGTCCAAGTGTATCACATGAGTATACTTTCCTCAAACACTATCACAATGAGCTGGTTTTTATTTGGAGTACCATAAAAGTCACAACAGTATGAAAAACTGAGAAATTACACCCTTCGTGCAACCTAGATAATGCCAGTCAGATGCAGAAGTTTCTTCTGCATCATAAAACCCTTACCGAGCTGAAAATTTAAATGGAGAGTAGACTTCTGTTATTGTGTAGTACACAAATGTGAAGTAATTTTAACCTATCCCCTAGTCAGCACATACAGAACAGCTGTATTGGAGGCTAGAGCATAATTTTACAGGCTAAATGTCGCTCTGCAGGTAAAAATAACACTCTGCACATTAGAAATCTGTATTACATTATAGAAGAACACTTAACTGCTTTTGGCCTTAAGAGCTATTGGCATTCAGCCCAATTAAAGCAAGTACAAGCTGATTCAACCTCAGATTTCATGCTGGAAGAGCCACGAGTCCTCAGTTCTTGCTTAACTTCAGCAGAACATACGGCAGATGTGATCGTCTCCGCATCTTGCAGTATACAGGCGTAAAAATGCGTTAACCCCATGTCTGAAACTACAGCTGCCAAAAGTTGTATTAGAAGTCCTCACTTGTTATAACAATATTTATAGTCTGCCTTGGAGCCCAGTTTGGTCATGCTAGATATAAAAATTAAAAAAGAGACACCGATGCTGCAGTACAAAAATCAGACCTGATCTGAATTTGTGACAAGTATCTCTATGACACTTATGTCTGAGAACTTTTTAAACACCATGTATCTCATAACCTCTAGTCTTTAGATTCTATTTGAAAGTCAAACATAAAATCAAGATGCTAGTTTCCTTCTGAGCACATATAAGTAATGTTAGAAGTAAGTTGTAACATAGGAAATGAATTTATTCCTTGTATAATGCAGACTTAAGTTTCAGTCTCCACAGAAGGCTGAAATCTGCCAAAATGAGGCAGATTACATGCAGCAAAACTGTAAAATAAAAGCTTTCCCGATGTGCTCTCAAAGGTTCTGAACAAAAAGTAGCAGTCTGATTCAACTATCTAGGTATTTACCATGTGTTCTTAAAACTGCTTTATGCTAAATGTTCTCTTCCATTTATTAACCATTCTCCAGTATTTCTGAAATGCTCTTTCCCATCTCTCCTACTTTTGTGGTTAAACATTCCATTTCTTAATGCCTCTAACAGCCCCTTTCACAACAGTTTCTCAGAAGGATCAATCACACAGTACAAACACTGTAAAGCCAAATAAATCTTACAGGACAAAGGGAACAGAGACCTAAGCCTGACTGATACACACTGTTCACTCAGTTTAACTTGCACCAACTTGCTTTTCTTTCCTGGCAATAATTTTCAACCGACACTCGCTTCATCTCTTCCCCCTTCAATTCTTTACCCTTGAGTTTTCTGCATGAGTTAAAAGTATTTTTCCCAGATACCATATTCCACTCCTAGTTTTAGTATGCTCTTTACCTTAA
This sequence comes from Micropsitta finschii, assembly GCA_034783455.1. Classification (NCBI taxonomy): domain Eukaryota; kingdom Metazoa; phylum Chordata; class Aves; order Psittaciformes; family Psittacidae; genus Micropsitta; species Micropsitta finschii. Next base: position 8,573 of record JAVHNF010024525.1, on the reverse strand, counting down.
AGAGAAATGATGGCAGAAACACAAGCCACAAACATGCACTAACCTGGTGACCATGCCTGATCGACACATACTTTTTCTGCTGACAGTTTCACCGAACGATTGTTTCCTTTGTGAATACAAAGCCATTAACGACTTCTGACCCCTCTCAGGCATGACAGAAACATCTCTGCACTTCTCCTCTTTCCATGTACTGTAAGGTTCAAAGTGACTGTGGTAGCTGCTGTACGCTCAACACACAAAAGAAACCCTGCCCCAACTGCTTGTGCATCTGCACTGCACCGTGGCCAAAAGTGACGCCTAGGCAATGACTTGTTTCCTTTGTAACTTCCTGTTTCCCCTAATGTTAGTGGGCAGCACTATCTGTCAGATTTCCCAGCTTCCCAGAGAGGTTGTAAATCAAACCCTGCATACCTCAACCTCTGTCACTCATGGAGCCAGAAAGCACAGGGGATTTTCCAGTGCTCGCTTGTTTCCTACTCACCTTTCAATCAACTGCTTTCCCACGGGAGAAAAAAGAAAGTCCTTTTGCTTACAGGGTGCTCAGCTCCCTCACACCGCCAGAGGCACGGCTCAGAAATGCTGCCTGTGCTTCAGGTACTTGCACTATACTGCAGAACTATGACAAGTATTTCACCTCTGTTTTCACTCCCCATAGCTGGAGCTTGTCCTTTCCTCTTCAACACAAGAAGTTAAAAATAAGCATTTTGAAAGCATGCACGTGCTTCAGAGCAAGTCTTGCCTGTACGTTTGATGCTACACAAACCAGAAACAACTGTAAAATCTGAACCTAAGCGGCGCGCAATGTAACTATTCTACAGGACCAACTGATAGTGAATAAATTCCATTGTTTTACGCTTCATCTGGAGCCCTTAAAAGGATTCAAGTATTTCACTGACTGGAATTAAACAGCACCTCAGGCTAGAAAGTTCAAGTAAGACAAAACCAATTAGCAAGTTTCGGAATGATGGCCAAAACCTATATACATAATTATGTCAAGTAAAGCTTACTTCACATATTTCTGAGGAAACAGACACTAATCTGTACTCCAAGACAGAAGGAAGAAGTTTCTGTAAAACATTTCTTTTTTTTTTTGTAAACTACCCAACAGTCAAAGCACAAGAGAAAATAACATTTCAGATACCAGCCATGGCTGCATCAGCTAGAAAAGCAAATCTCAGTCCTCACCATAGGTCCCCCATTTGCACTCCTTCCACAGCCAGGCTATATAGGAAGAAGCAGCAAAATTAAATGTCACACACCTGTTGCTAGCTAAAAGGATCATCATATCCACACAAAATCCCAATGCTCTTTACTAAGAATCAATGCCCAGTTGTCTCAGTGGCTTAATTCACAGATTTTTCACATAGAAAAGATGTAAAGAGCACTACACCTCAGCAGTCTGTGAATTAAATTCACTTGCTTTATCTGCTACAAAATCAGGTAGCAATTTAGTCATTAAGCATTAACCCACAATGATTTAAAGCAATCCTTCCCTCCCAGAGCTCTGTTATCTCAGGATACTGTAAGCTTGCATCACCATCTCTACCTCGGTAAAAAATGCTAAGATCAAAATGACAGCATCTGAGTCTATGTAACATTGGGAAAAAGACCTTTTCTGATTTGACACACCTCTTGGTCCACAATTAAAGTACTACGCTCTTTGGCCTCAAAAGACTGAATTTTATTATGCCTCATTTATGCAACACATATTCCTGAAGTACTGCTTTTCCACTCTAACCTTCCTGATGTTGTCCTTTCCCTTTCTTCAGTTAAGCATTCAGAAAACCAGGATTTTTCATTTCAAGTTCCAGGATCCCCTTTTGGCTTCTCAGGTGATTTCCAACACTAGCAAGGTAAGACCCAGATCTAAAGCAGCAGCCATTTCACACATGCACACACACAATGTGGTGTTTCACTAAGGAATTTAAAAAAAAAAAAAAAAGGACAATTGTTTAGATGTTTCCCAGATTTGGAAGAATGAAAATTCAGCTTAACTTTCTACAGCAAACATTAATCAGAAGGGTCGTGTGTCAAAACTGCAAATGAATAGACTGAAGAGAGATGAAATCTTTATGCATATGCCTGTCACAGAAGTGGAAGAGTATTAAATATATCCAGCTTCACAATGCAGAATTCGGTCATGCAAGGAACTCTGGTGTATGGCTTTCAGAGCACCAGCCTTCACTTGTCCCCACAGAATCAGGGGGGAGAAGCAGCTTTGCACCACTCTAGCCGTGGGAGAATTTCACTCAAAAGGAATTACTTCATTTTTTTAACATTATGAGGTTTCACGCAGCCTTGAAAGGAAGAACCAAAGCATCAGCAACCACCATTTGGATTTCATTCCCACAGGGCCACTGTCTGAGGAAGTCAGCCAACCATCTCTACCACTGTTAGGAACAGCTCTTGCTCCCTGTCCAAAGCAATCCTACTTATCCTTAATTAAAGGAAAGCAAGAGCAATAAAATATACCTCTAGCACTATGCTGTCCTTGCCAATAAAAATTCACTAGCCCAGCTGAAGGTTGAGTTGTCCCTGCAGCAAGACAGCTTCCTCTTGCAGACCAATTTACAGGAAACTGCAAGAATGGACTGTAAATAAAAGCAGCACAAGAAGATCATGGCAACAGGCGAGGCAGAAAGACTAACAGAGCAACAGAAAAAAAATGAAGTAGCATGAAAACCACTTCAGCTGCAGCAAGCAGTCAGCTCAGTAGTCAAGTTCAGTTCAGAATAACCTAAGAGTTCATACATCATATATTTCTATAAAAGCCTACAGTATAGTAAAGCATTAAAGGCCATACTCTGTTCAAGTTTTACTGACTTTAATAAGCTTGAATCAGGAACAGCTTATGATGAGTTTTACTCCTTCATTAATTCTACCAAGCTAGTTTAATCTTAAATTGCTAGATCACAGTGGAAAGAAATCCACTATATTAAGACATGATATATTTGTCAAGTGTATACTCCACGACTGCCATCTGCAAGAGCAAGTGTACATTACTTGCCTGAATTCTTCCTCTGCTAGGTAAGGCAGTCCTGGGAAAACATCAATAAGCACACATCAGAATTACTTCTGCAGGGTGACCTGCAGAATTACAATTAAAATAGAAAAAAAAAATAAAATCAGCAACAAATGGGAGAAATGGGGCCAGAACTTCTGAAAATCTCTTTAAAAATCCAAAAGAATTCCTATTATTTAAACTTCAACTATCATGGCCTTATTAGGCTTGCTTAGGAAGAGCTGATTACAACTTAATATTTTTACTTATTTACTGATATGTATTTAAAAAGGTAGCTGAAGCTTTGATAATATGTATTCAATCTAAAACTGACAGATACTTCAGGTTAAAAAGCTTTGAGTTTCTATTTCATAGAATCATAGAATCATAGAATAGTCAGGGTTGGAAAGGACCTTAAGATCTAGTTCCAAGCCCCCTGCCATGGGCAGGGACACCTCACACTAAACCATGTCACCCAAGGCTTTGTCCAATCTGGCCTTGAACCACACTGCTCTTAAACTCTGAACATCTATGGACATATTGTTGGCTTGGAACTTCATAAAAGGCAGCCAGCACTGGCCTGCAATAAGTAAGCCTTATTTCAGAGAAAGAGCCTACCAACTTTAAAACAAAGTTGTAACTTCTCTTGATTGCTTCAACAGCTTGGCACAAGTCCTAGAAGATGATATACCGACTTTGATTTTGGGATATGGTTAATGTCATATATTGCCCAAATGTCTGTAAGACAAAGTACAAAAAATTTGCAGTATATGCATAGCTTGTAAAAAGCCCTCAAGTTAGAGTATGCAGCTGGGAGAGAAGAACCTTCTGCAAACTCTTAATAGAAGACCATTATAATTTAACAGAATCTCTTACATCAGCTAGCCTAAGGCTTTATCCTGATGCAAATAAGGATTGAATTAAAAATCAGCACAGCTATCCTAGCATCATTTTCTATGTTGTCGATTTTATATGTTGATGATTTTATTATGAACAGCTTCTCAAGTTAACTTAAGGGAGTTCTACTGAATCAAAAGGCCACCCAAAAACTGTATAGGAGCATTCACCCAGCAAGATAACTGGGTGTCAAGTCTATGCCAGTCAGACTGTACCAGTAACACTTGGCATAAGTAACACTTGAAATGGACGGCAAGTTCTTAAATGTTTTTGCTGCTTATCATGTTTCTTTCAAATAAATTCAAAAGGCATGTTACTAAGGCAAGACTTCTATTCTCATCTACTATTCAAACCAGATGGACAGTATATAGGACTGGTAACTATATACAAGGTCCCTGTAAAAAAGACTGGAAATGCAGCTTTGGTTAACACATATCTTTAATCAGTACTTGTAGAACAATTTAAACTAGACTCTAGTTTAAATAAGTCACGCAGAAGTACAAACAGGATTGCCAAAGTCCTATTCCTGCTGACACTTGTGCTGCAGGCAGCTGCAGAGGGAGTTTCCCCAAAAACACACAGACACTTCAAGCGGGAGTTTCCACATGTGATTTATTTCCTTGGCAGCAGTTTCGATCCCAAGATGCTACTGTTGAAACAATTTTACTGCTAGGCTAGTTTGTGATGAACTGCATACAATTCCATCACTAACAACTGAATTTAGGAAGCACTGTTGGACTACAAAATAATTTCTGCTTAGATGTCAGAACACCTTTAAGCATGTAAGCTGAAAGGCTTTCAGAAATTTGCAAAAGGGAGTCAAATATCCATTACTGACCATAAAACATATCTGAAAGGTCCAGTTAACCAGCAGACATCTCACCATATAAAGTTAAAATCTGTTGTTAAGAAATATTTTGTTCTGTTTTGTTAGAATTTTACTTAAATTGATTTAAAGAACATCAAGAATCCAAGGGAAAATAAATGAAGACAGATAAAAACCACACCTTTGAGGCCTACATTTATGTTCGCTATTTTCTACCATTTCTGGTCCTAAAACATTTTGGCAAGATGTACAACATCACTGGTTCATTGTACACTGTGCTTGTACAAAACTAACAAAAACTGAAGTCCAAGACTACAACTGCCAGTTAAAGAGAATATTTCATGTGAGTGTATATTCAACCCAACAGAAAAAGTACTGAAAAGAACCTATTTTGAAACAACATGCAGGAGGATTTTAAACCACAACAAAACCACATAAAGTTTATAAAGTCCTTCTGAATGTCTACCAGCAAAAAAATGCAGTGGGTAAATGTATAAACTCTAAGGCTGACCCCAATAACAAGCTATAATGGCATATTGAAGAAGTTCAGCAAGCCCTGGTTTAGAGGAAGCATTTGACCTTGCCATCTGTGAGCCCTCCAAACTTGCGTGTCCCTCTTCTGGTGGACTGCAGTATACCCTATAGTTAAGGAAATGTATCTCTGGAGGCAAACGGCTGAAGCCAGCACCAAAGGGGAAGCTCAGCTTCTGGCAGACCCTTGGAAAACAAAACGAGACAAACATTTCCTATTTTAGTTTTGCTTATAGAGAGACTGTGTGATACAGCTTAAAGACAAAGCGTAACCGCAAAGACTTACTTTATCCTTTAGTGCTGTACAACACAGTACACTGTACTGGTTTTTAAGTAATGAAGCAGTTAAGTATCTCAGAGTTTGCTCTTCTCATACTTGGAAAGTCTGACTAGGAACCAGAATCTCAAACTAATTTAATGAGCATGCAAGTGCAACTTACAGAATTAGAAAGCTCAGCTGAGCTGCTTTGCTAATGGACAGTCCCCACCTCCAACAGCTTTGAAGCTCTTTGTGCTCAAAACCTCATGCAAGCAAATAGGTATACCAGAAACAAGGTTTCTTTATTCTGATTCCAATGGCTGCTCCCTTTTAAATCACGATATGAACTTCTCTAAAGGATGTTGTAAGGCATAAGTATTTTGCCACTCCCAGTTCTAATCACACAAAACACTAAATCAAAAGATTCAAACAGGTAGGAGCATGGATTACAGTAAGCAGGATTTAAGACTACCATATGTTTCATCATTCAGGTAAATACTACTTTTTTTCTTTTTGTAAACATACACTAGGAAAAAGAATCTCTGCAAGCTCCTGCTTACTTTCTACAAAAGCTGAATTTAATTGTAACCACCAGATCACATATAATTGGGATTTTAGGTCATTTTTAAATTAGAACAAATGCACACAGTAAGACTGTATCAGAAAGACAAGCAGTTAGCAAGCAATTTTTATTTGGAGGACTTGAGAGGGAACAGTAATTTATAGGATCATAGAATGGCTTGGGTTGGAAGACCTTAAGATCATCTAGTTCCAACCCCTCTGCCATGGGCAGAGATGGCTCACACCAGACCATGTCACCCAAGGCTCTGGCCAACCTGGCCTTGAACACTTCCAGGGATGGAGCATTTACCACTTCTCGGGGCAACCTGTTCCAGTGCCTCGATACCCTCACGATAAAGAACTTCTCCCTTATATCTAACCTGAACTTCCCCTGTTGAAGTTTAAACCCATTACCCCTTGTCCTATCACTACTATTCCTGATGAAGAGTCCCTCTTTGGTATCCTTGATTTCATGTCACTTAACCCTAAAAATATATATTCACATGCAATGAGCTGCTCCTACAAGCCAGTTTGGACAATGCCAATTTATGATATCATTTACAGAACTAACTACTTGCTTCACAAATACAACCGAAAGAAGAAACATTTACTCCCCCTTAAATCTTATTTAAATGAACTCCAAAAGCAAGGATTAGCCTGACACTGACCTACACCTCCAAAACTGTTGAGCTGCATTCAAAAGTAAGTTTATGCAGGTCTATTTTCAAGTACAGAAGACAATCATATGCAATACTTTATATGACATGAACAACGACATTCATTCGGGAGCAGTGGGAGGAAGAGAGGAGAGAGTGAGCAAGCGGCTGCATGGTTTTGAGTTAATAGCTCGGCTTAAACCACCACACTTTACAACACAGATCACAGTTTGCCTAATCAAACATATCATAGGCATAGTGCCAACTAAGTCTACAGAAAGGTTTCACACTAGCTACAAAAAAATGCATGTCCTATTACAAAAGTAGCAAACTCCTGACAATAAGTCAAAGGCAAAGAGCTAAAATACAAGGTCTAAATTCTTAACTTTCCATCTGATCTTGAGGTCACTTAAGGCTTCTTCTCAAATCAGCTTCATTTCTGACTTGTCCTGAAAGTCCTTTATAAGGGTTAACTCATTCACACTGGGAAAAAGACCTCAGAAAACAAGAGATAATGGGAATGGATTTAGTGGTCCTGCACATGCAAATCAAACCCTTCCTAGAGTGGTGATCATTAATATTTCAGAGGAGGGGAAAAAACCAAACCAACCAACCAAACAGAAGTGCTATAATGCATCTAGCTTAGCACACACTGATTGAGAAACTGGGTATTCAGAAAGCCATCTCACATTCCAAAATCTCAGTCTCTGGCACTTCAAAATGATACCAGTAAGCCCCTGAGCTGCAAATTCTTAGGCTGGAAGAAGATTCTATATCCTCAGCTCTGACTCCATACAGCTATTGCTATTGTCTCATAATTGACTTGTAAGTGGAACATTCACTTTAAAAGATATGTCCATTTCCTCCCCACCAACTTTTTAATTAAGATACAAGGACTTATCCCTGCCAATGCCTGAATCTAGCAGAAGCCTGGAATTTTTTGCATACACTCTACATTCCAGTCAGATTATTTCCCCTCTTCTCCCCCTTTTAATTTGGAAAATGCTTCTTGGGATTCTATTAACCCACCCTAGAGAACTTGCTTCTTCCCAAATCCCTTCTCAAGTATCTAATTGCATTATCTATTCTTTCCATTCTTGCAGTCACATAAAAGCTGGTCTACAGAACATTTGGCTGAGTCCTGGCCTCACTGAGTTTTCACCTCCAAAACTTACTTTTATTTATTACACACAGTATAAACACACGCATATATATATATAAAAATACGGACATACACAGTTCTTAAAGAAATAGTGTATGTTATAAACTCCAGCAACTCTTCTAATCATCATAGCAAGATGAGCTACAAAAAATGCATTGCCTTTGTGCATCTTTTTCATTAGGTTTCTTTGGAAAGCTCTTTCAAAAGCCTGCAGCCAGGCTTTTTACAGAGATGAACTGGTTTGGACAGAAGGGCACTCCTCTTTGTGACTTCCAGGATTTCATTTTTTGTGCACATAACAGGCATTATGTCCAAGAAGTCTGTATAGCCTTCTTTCATTTCCAAGGTTTGGTTCTCCACAGAATTTATACGAGCACATAACAATTCCAGCAGAAGCTTTCGCAATATTTAGATTATCTTCCTGCTATACAAACCCTAGATACCCTTAAGGCATTCTAAATACAAGTCACTTGTACATAATGAAGAGCTGAAACTGGATTTCACTTGCACAAAGGAAATTTGGGAATTTGGGTCAGTGGGATTACTCTTGTTTCAACCTTAATAATCAAACCTGACATCTTTGCATAGTAAATACAACAACAGTTCACCCAGACCCAAGCCAAATGACAGTTCATACATACCACAGGCACATTGATTCAGCTGTGTGTTACTGGCACCAT
>JAVHNF010024505.1:0-10658 GCA_034783455.1 Micropsitta finschii | reverse complement strand
TGTTTGTAGCCTACTTCAAATGGACTTTTTTCTACGTTGCCAAACTATGAAACAATTTTAGCAATTAGCACTGGAAATCTAATATTGAGAGCCATCAAACTGGCCTTAAATGTGTTAGGATGGTGCAAATCTTTGGTGAAAAGGGGAGGTGACCCAATAGCAGTTTGTACAAGGTCACAGCTTTGTGTCTAAAAACTTCCTAGAGAAGTAATGGAATTCATAAGGAAAGGGGACCAAGCCTGGACAAACTGATCAGCTTATTGCTGGAGATAAGGAGAAGCATGGTGAGCAAAATCACCACAGTCTGTGGCCATTTTAGTTACCCTAACTGGCTGCTGATTAGACAAGATGTATTTATCTAAGGCTTGGATGTCTTTATAGCTCTTTTATGATCAAATAGTTTCTTTATGTATATATTTTAATACTTTCTAAATTAAACAGTGCAGAAAAGATGAAAGGAATGTACCTGAAGTTATACTCTGTGTTCAGTCTATTCACCTTTTTTTAACATTGTGAGGGTACACCGTATTAGTATTCAGTTCTTAAAAACCCTTAACCAAGTGGCTTCAATCAGCAAAGAACTGACAACTTAGTTTTAGGTTGGAAAAAGGTACATTTGTCTTTTGAATAGATGATAGTTTAGTTCCTTGGTACATTTCTTTATATCATTATTTCTAAAAAAGTATTTCCACATTGAAGAAAGAAAATCTGCCATACCTGTGATTTGTTGAACCATTCTTACATTTATTTCATGAAGATGTTTTGCATCCATGCAAAGGATGCTTCTTTCACATACTCTGGTCTAACTTCTAAAGAAGAGTGGTTGTGTCAGATAATGGCTATTCTTTACTCATTACACTGTATTTGTTTAACTTAATCTCTTCCATTCTTTTCTAGAGATGTTCAAATCTTACGTTAATACACAAAACAGTACAAAAGAGGAAATGGAGCTGAAACAAGCTGAAAAATTATCTATTTGTGGGTGTTTATACTGGAACAAGAGTTAAACGACTGTTTATGCTGTTCATCATGCCGCTTGATATGAAGCAGACAGCTATAAAAGAAAATTCACATTTGCTTGGCTGGTTTCCTAAACATGTTCCAAAAGCCCTTTTGTAACTGTGAAAGACCACTATGTGTTGAGCAGTCCTGATCCTGAGTAACACAAAGTACTCTGCTTCCCAAAGATTTCACTGGGGAAACTCAGAGTTCTCAGAAAGCTATAGTCTACTGAAATGAAAGCCCAATGTGCTTCATTTGGCCAGATGCTGAACTGACCTCATTTGCCATAGTAATTTTTCTAATGAGATCTTTTGCTTGGGAGGGGTAACTTGCTATGATATTTTACTGAAAATTGAAAAATTATAAAACTCAGAAATTAAATACCCCCAAGTTTTTTGGTGTTGTCTTTTCCTTTCCAACCTTGTCATCATTTCTCTAGGAGGATTATGCAAAAACAGAATTTAAAAAAAGGACACAATTAAACACAATTATTTTTTTCCCAAAAAGCCCTGAAGAATGCCCTTCAGACTTTAAGAGAAACATACAGTCGAGCAATTCTGCTAGGCACCACTGGTCCATCAATAGTTGTGCCTTCAGCTGAAGGAATGAGCTCCTCAGCTTGGAGTGATTGTTCCTGCTGGCAGCAGACTTTCACTGTGTGACAGAACATTGGCATGTTCTGTGTTAAAATGAGCTCATATCTAAGGAGGTGTTCATAGCTTCCTGAAATTTAGCTTTGATTTATAGTCTGCATGTATGTTATAAAAAGTTAAAGAATTTCATACTCATGCAATTATGTTTTGTAGCTCAGGACCTTTGCGCTGTGGAGAAACATGCCTGTGAGCAGATTTGTGTGAACACACCTGGGTCTTACGTATGTCAGTATTATGAAGGCTATGAGCTTGATGCAGATGGAAAGAATTGTATTGGTGAGTATGAGTTCAGCAATTCACATTTACCTCTTGACACAAACCAAAGGGAAATTCAATATAAATCAATATCCAGTTTAGCCACAAACATTGATGTTGATGAGAGGCTCTCTTCTCCATGAGTGGTAGATAAGGATGAATGTATATTAGCATGTTTGTAGGCCTTTACTGATAATGAGTGGTGGCTTGGGAAAATGGTTCCAACTAATTTCACACAGGAAGTAACATTGGTGTTTTGAAATAACACACCAGATGTTTTATTCTAGATCTATGTAGGTGGCCAGCAATGTACTGGCATGATATATGTGGCCATTAAAAACTGAACAAAGCCAGACAAACTCAGTAACTCCTTTTCAGACAGAAATTATACATGAAAAAACTTGGAAGTAGACAATTTCTTGCCAATTCCTGTTTGGTTTTGTGGTCATGCCAGGAGAGATTTCAAACTCTTTTTGGGAAGATGACCTTAAGCAAAGTTTACCCCCCTTAAGAACCCATCCACTATGTGCCTTTCATTTTTGCTATGGGCAGTAAAGAAGAAATACAACTCAAAATAGTGAGTGTGGAAATACATTATAATAATTGTTTAACACAAAACTTACTTTCTTCTTTATTACTATATAAGTATCTCACACTTCTTACCTATTTATACACAGTAAATAACTTTCGTATAATATTTTTGACAAGTCCGTTAGCCTCATAAGCTTTTCATCCCATGCTAGATTTTGGGAAAATATTTGTAATCTAAACAACGTTTGAAACTGTCTGCTCAGTGATAAGTATGGCTGGCAGAGCTCTTTGCCTCTTTAAACAGCTTTTCATTTTAACTGCCCTCCTTCCATGTGAACAAAATCCTGCCAGTTTAGGTTTGGTGCTAATAAGCCATTTTTTCTCCATCATGCTGCTGGACACTGTCTCACCACCTTCTTGGTGTTGCTGGACATGCTGTCCTTTCTTTCCTGGCACTGGTGCTAGACTGTCTCCATATTACTGCAGCTGTTGAGCTTTGGATCTCCTCTCCTGACAGGTTGTTGGCACCTCTCTGCAGTCCTAGCACCACTAGATTTTTTTTTGGCTGCTTTCTAGGTTCTTAAAAGTACTCTATAATTCTGCTCTACTCTTCCTCCACATCTTTTTTCATCCTCCTTATGCCTTTACTTATTCTGCCACCTTTTCTTTCTATCCTTTTCTTCTACGCTTCTCCTTAACTTATTTTGTTCTCCTAAGCCTGAATAACCTGTCTAAATGTCACAGGAGTAAAACAGCAAGGTAAGAGAAAGGTGACCCATGCTGTCCACGGTTCAGAGAGGTCAGTGTAAGCACCCAGAATGCAGAACTGGTAACTGGAAGTAAAAGATAGCTCTCATCACTTAAGAAAAACAGGATGGAAGAAACATGGGGAGATGACAACTGAATTAAATGCTTGCTTACTAAAAAGGTCATTAATTCATCCTTTAGAAAAGTTTCTTACTGAAATAGGCATGGACTAACATTAAAAACAGTGAGATCTCTACATGTTCACATTCTACTGTAGGTCTAGTGACTCAGTACAGAAATACGAAAATAATAAAACTTAAATCAATTAGGAGAATATTATTCTGCTTTGCTCTTATACAAATAGTGTATATTTTGTAAATACCAACTAAAGGATTACAGTACTTCAATATAAGAAATATAGATTTATAACTTTTCTCAGTCTTTTCAGGAAGATTTAACTCCATGGACAACTTACCTACTTGCTGACTGGAATGTTGTTGACAAGTTTGCCTTCTAAGCAAGTACCACGGAAATGAAACATGAACATAAAAGTGAAATGAATTTGTAGGTCAATTAATAGTGCCAGTCTTCATGTCTAACCCTGCCTGAAAGTAGGGCAATTTGTATGCAAAAATTACTGAAAGAGGGAATACTTAGCTCCAAAAGCAACTGTCAAGCTAATGTTCTCACTTCCTAATTGTGTTACTGGAAAGGCATTCTTTAAATTGATATGCTCATTATTCTTACAGGCCAACAAACTACTTTTGTGTGTAAGAGCCCCCCTAAAGGTTATAAATGAGAAAAGAAAGCCTGGAAAAATTAGTTACCTATTTTGTTGTTGGGCTTGGTTTTTTTTCTCTTTCTGTCCACAGCACATTAGCAGCTGTATAGCCATAAGAAGGCACAGTTCCTCCCTCCAGAGACTGTAATCTGAGAGTGCTTAGGTTCATAGTTGCTCAGATGTTGATAATAAAGCATTCTAAGGCCTATCTCAAACAACAAAGCTGGTGAAAAGCCTTGACAGAGCAGCTGTCGACTTTGGGCTTGTGTAGTTTTGGAGAAATGGAGGCTGAGGAGTGACCTCATTGCTGTCCACAGCCTCCTGAGGAAGGGAAGTGAAGAGAGAGGTGCTGAGCTCTTCTCTGTGGTGTCCAGTGGTAGGACACGTGGGAATGGTTCAAAGCTGAGCCAGAGGAGGTTTCGACTGGATATTCCAAAGAAATGGAAGCATTTCTTTACAAAGAATGTGGTCAAACAGGCTTCCTAGAGAAATGGTTGATACCCCAAGACTGTCAGTACTTAAGAGGCATTGGGACAATGCCTTTAATGACGTGCTTTAACACTTGGTCAGCCCTGAATTGTCAGGTGGTTTTACTAAACAATCATTCTACTGGATGTTCCAACTGTTCTATCCTGTCTTACCCTATACCATCCCATTCCATACCATTTCAATCTATTACAGTCTAGACTAAACTTTATAATCATTGCAGGTATTGTGGTAGAAATGCATTTTGTTTGAGTTTAAATGCAGAGAAGGAGGTGACTTCGTATAGCATGTATGGGCTGCTTCCCAGCTATGATGCAAGATAGAAAAAATTATATATTCTTTGGCCTACTTGTTTCTTAATGTGTCTTTTAAAACACTTGTAAATGTGCGTGTGGTCAGAATTAATTTAAGAGGAAAACTGAGTAACTGTATGACACATTATATCTTTGAAATATATATTCAATAAATATGTTTTTATATTAAACTATTCAGTCTGGAAACAAGAATGTGCTTGCCAGGAAAATGGTCTCACACAGTAGCCCATAACAGGTCTAATTTGACTTGATTCAACACAAATATTCTGAAGAGTTAAAAGAAGCTCTTTCAAAGTAGCTAAATGGATTATCTGGTTTTCTGACTAGATGACCTTGACCAAATACCTTAGCACACCTGAGTATACTCATGGTTTGCAAAGGCAGGGCTACTGAAGAAGGAACTGATTTCATTAAAACAAATGACTGCTTCTTTAAGCAATTAAGGAGGCTCAGCAGTATAAAGTAATGAAAAAATTACTCAGTTGGCAGAGAGGGGAATCTGTTTCATTAAATGTGTATGTGAAGCTGAGCACATTACTGTTTTCTGCAGAGAGTCAGGTAAACTTGCCTAATGTAGGACTGGCAGCTCTCTGGGGACAGAACACCTGCTTTGTTACTAATCTAATTTCTTCTCAGACTTTCTTTGTGAAGAAACAGTTTAACCTGCAAAGAGAAGTTAAATGTTCTGGGTTTCTTTTCTAGCACTTTTTAATGGGCTTTTCTGAGTAAACTCAAAAGCATTACTTTACTACCCTTTGGCAATTGTCTTGTAAATACAGGTTTGTGCAATAAATGACCAGACTTATGAAATAAGGGATCAGACTAGCTATGATATTTTATTTTTCTAATACAAAAAGCATTATGTAAGCAAAATATCAGTGTTCAATACCAGCCTGAAGCTCTCAGGCTTCATAGCTGCAGCTGCTTTGTACAGGATGAATCTAGAGCATATTAGGGGGAATAAGTGTACTGTGACAGTCCTCACTCTAGAAGGTATTGCTATGGGTCTGCTATATACTCAGCAATGGGAACAGCTCTTGAGAAGCAATACAGAGGGAACTGAGGAAAAGTAGAGTAATTCCAGGACTGGGACTGGAGAGACAGAAGGCAAAACTAAATAAATTAAACTTTGCTATGCCCTGGCCTACAGTGTGAACATCTGGACAAAGTTACTGGCTTTCAAAGTTACTGAGTTTCCAGATCTGAAAAGACATGTTGAGAAGGCTTCTGATAATCTGAGAGTTGATAAATGTTTAATGGATAGGAGAAATAATGCAGGACTCATATCAAATCTGATTTGCCAATTGGTATTGCAAGTGCACTAATTTTTTTCAGAAAGGCTCTTCAAGACAGAAATTATACCAGGTTTCTTTTTTTTTTTTTTCATAGATACTGTGTGTAACATATACCACAATATCTATGCATAATTGTTCTAATTTTGTTTTTCTAATTGCACCTGTTGGTCTTGTTCTTTTGCAGTTGTAGATTACTGTGCTTTGGATAATCAAGGTTGCCAACACGAATGTGTTAACACTGAGGACTCCTATTACTGTAGATGCCACCCAGGTTTCATTTTAAATCCAGACAAAAGAACTTGCAGAAGTAAGTTGTGATAAAGCTTACTTATGAATAGATCGTAGTACTTCTGTCGTCTTCTCAGGTATAACACTCCCACTGATCCTGGGAAAAGTAAATAATGCATCAGGTATAGAAAATGGTGTGCCCTAGAAGTCAAAGGTCTTGAAAGCATTGCAAGTTGTTCTGGGGGGATAGTTTTTTTCGGGGGGGGGAGGCTAAGGATAGGGGTCCCTCCTATGAGGAGGAAGCTTCTAACATGAAAATAGGCTCCTTTTCAACAATGAAAATCCAAAAGTTTGTCTTGCATAGTCTTTTTGATTATCCAGCTTTTCAGTTAGAATGTCATCTCCCTATCTGGGTAAACAAGTCTGTAAAAGAGAATTTATAATCAGCTTGGTTTGTAATACAAGCTAAAATTAAATAGAGCAGTTCCACAATCAGAGAACACAAACATTGCAGCCTATTTTCCCATGGATTTTTCTCAAAAGTGAGTTTTTTGATAGTGAGCTAAACTTCTGGCAACCTTAGTATCTTCTACCAAGCTTCCATCTTTCCACCAGGTTATAATGACTTCGTGACTTTGCTTGCTAGTTGTTTATCAAATTTGATTGATACCAGGCTAACATGCCCAAAAATTACCAGAGTTAGGAGTGGATATAAAGTGGAGGGGACTGACAGACCAGAAAATACTCTTGCCAAAGCTTCCTGTAATTGGCAACACGAACTAAAACCTCCACAATGTTTAATGTCATAACTCACTTTCAGGAATGTGAAGCAAAAAACTTAATACACCTTCCTAGTTACCTTTCTTCATAAATATGGGCCTTGTTAAAGAAATGTTACTATTGCGTCTGTAAGCAGACAAACTCCATTAGTTTAGGTGAGTGGAACTGCTGATGCCAGTGGTGAATTTAATCCGTATCATTGAAAAATATGTTCACACATTATTTCTCAAAAAAATACATCAATATAGAACTGCATTTCTGTGCCATTAACAGCCTTGTGAGCATTTCAGTGTTTATGATGATAGACTATGTTAAACCAGAAACTGTTTTGCGTATTATACTTGGTATCTATTTCATTTAATTTTAGCATTTAGAAAGAAAGCATTTAATCCAGGCTGTAGATCTGACCTTACAGTCACGGGAAAGAGACACCCACTTTCCCAAGGCCAGAGCACACTTTGTACTGGTTCAAGGTGCTTATAGGTTGTATGAAGTTGCTCATTTGTCAAGTACCTGTCAGCTAAGGGCTGGCTAAATTCTCTTATACTTCCACATATACTTCCACATCCATGTGTTCTTGAAATCTTATTGTAGTATAAGTGCTTTCCATTCCCCAAGCATGAATTTTTGTTAACTCATTCAAACTAAGTATGTGGATCTTATGCAGTGTTTTCTCCCCAAGTTTGAACTGAGCAAAGACCTTAAAACTACGTAAACATTTTATATGTCTTAAGTGGTTTTTAAGTTATGGTCTAGCTGAATGAATTACTTTAACCTTTTTAAATTGGTGATCCACAGAATGATGGAAGCTGAGAGAGTAGCAGGGAAAGTATTATTTTATGCTTGTCCTGTCTTTATCCTCTTAGATATCTATTGCTTGAGATAGCACATTGGGCTATATAAATTCAGTCTGACCATGTGCTGCTGTCTTTATGTTGGAAATATGGACAGGATCTCTGGAAGTCATTTATTCCAGCTTCCTTTTTGAAGTGGAACCACCACAAACTGTAGAACAAGTCAGCCATGGTTTTGTCTAGTTGAGTCTCACAAATCTCCAGTGGAGAGTCCAAACATCTGTGGGCAACCTGCTCCACTGCTGTACTATCCCTCTAATGGAAAACATTTTCCTCATGTCCAGTGGTAATCACCCAAGCCACAAGTGGTGACCACTGTTCCCTGTTACATTACCTGGCACTAGCAAGATGGTTTTAGTTCCAACACCTTTGAAATGACCTACAAGAAGTAATTGTAGGCTGCAATTAGATATCTTCCTTTTCACCAAGCTTATTAAGACCAGATTCCTCAAGTTCTCTGCACAAGTCAGATGTACTGTGTCCCAGCAGCAGATCTCTCTTGAGCCCTCTTTAGTTTATTCCCTTTAACTGGAGGAGGAAGGGGAAGGATTATTCCAGAACTGGACTAGGTGTGTCAAGTGCAGTCTCCAGCTGGCCCCTGGCAATAGCCTTTGTTGATCCAGAACCTGACATGCAGACTGACTTCTCAGCTTGACTATGTCCTTCCTTGCCACTGTGAACCTGCCCAGCAGTCACTGGGCAAAAAGACAAAAGCCTATGAGTTGAAGCCCTCTGCTATCTGTTTGTACCCACCTTTTGGTCAGGCAGGGTAACAGACTCCACCACCACATTCCCATTGCCATTTCCCATCTGATCTTGACCAGAAACTCTCAGCAGGCGCATCTATGGTTTTATATTGGATCTCTGTGGAATGGAGGAGATCTTTAACGTAAAACACAAAAGTATACTGCTCTGCAAGGAAGTGCAGTCTGGGAGCTAAGGATGGCTACAAGATAAGCAGGGCCAGTAGTCTCTCTGACAAGGCCTTTGGTCCCACAGTATCCAAAGAAGAGGAACAAAACAGGGCTTGTGACAGTAAACAGGCTCAGCCAACAGTCCAGTGATCACCAGACAAGTCAATAGTGTCAAGAGATGTCTCAGTTCAATTCAAAAAGTCAAGTCAGCCAGTCAGCATATCATGATCAGCAAAATGGAAGGCTAGGCACAGGCATACCTATAACATAGCTCAGGCAAACACCAAGGGGGAGAGACTGACATTAAATGCAGCTCCCAAGCCAAGGGGCAGAGGCCACAGACAGGCTTTTCACAGCTCTGTGCATCTCTGCCATGTTAACTAAATTCTGGTGGTTTTGGGGTTTTTTTTGTAAATGCTTTAAATTAGTTTAAAGTTAAAAAAGTTTAAAGTTTTATCAGGTTACAATTAGGAAAAATCAAAGTGACTGGAGACATGGGAGGCCATAGAGATTGATTTGAAGGAGCAGTCAGGGAGAAATGTCAAATCATTCTCTTTCGAGACGCATGTCCTGAATCTAAGCATAAATAAAACTCAGTAAGCCAGTTTTCCTTACACTTTATATCATCTGTGCCTTGCTAATAAAATAAAGCATGAATGAAGGAACTGTGGAGATCTTAATTCTGTGAAAGTCAAGACAGCATGAGAGCTCTTCAAAGCAAAAGTGTCCTCTAGCTTCCATATGTTATGAATCACGCTACCTCCGAGTCTGCATAAACATGAAGAAACAGACTTCAGATCACTGGATTTAAAATGTTGGTAAATTTAAAGCCTTTAACATAAATGTCTTATGTTTGGCTTACATACTGAGTCTCAGGGATGATTGCCAATTAGCCAAGACTCACACTCATGCCAGATCACATCTCTGCATCAGCAAGCAGTCCTGGGTCTGGAGTGCCAGCTCAAGATTATCTCAGCATCCTGGCTTTCTTTTCTTAAATAGAAAGTACACTTTCATGCTTATGGCTACAAAGAAAATCTGGAAAATGTCAGTGTTATCAGTATGGTCACGCATATCTGACAGATGTTTTCCCTAGGAATTACTCCAAACTTCTTACAATAAAATACAAGGAATAAGGTTCATGAGAGCAACCGTCTGAACACCAGCAGAGTACTCTGTGTATAGCTGGAAGAGAGCAGCAAATTCAGATTATCAGTGGGGCAGGAAGAGATCATTCCTAGCTACTACATTAACTATTAAGAGGTCTTTTGCCACTGGTTGCTCCCCTCAGGAGGACAGATGTAAGCTTCTGCTTGTACTTAGGGATGCTGAGCCTCAGCTGTTCTTCTTTAGGGAAGGCCCCTGTTTGAGTTGTGGGCAGGTTCACATCACCTGTAGCTTATGGAGAGGCCTTCTGTTAGCATACTTAATGGGACTGTCTTTATGACACCCTGTGAAATGTGTTTTTAGTGTTCTTAGCATAATAGCTTCAAGTTTCCAACAAAGATAATAATACATGTTTTTCAGCTCCCTGTGGTCATCTTCAGAATCAGTTACCCAGGAAAAGTGTGTCCTGCATACTTGAGTTAGCAGGAATTTGAGGAAGTAACTGCAACACAGCACTGAAAAGGTCCAGAAGGCATACAGCTATATTCCATGTGGCTTTATGGTTTCTGTCTCTCCAGTGCACTCTTGAACAAGCCATATTTTCTAATTTGTTGGGGTTTTATTAAACAGATAAGCTCCCTGTTATGTATGTGTCTATGGACATATGCTGTCATAAAAAGGTTTGGTAAAGGAAATGTTCTATAAATATAA
>JAVHNF010024502.1:3580-13905 GCA_034783455.1 Micropsitta finschii | reverse complement strand
TATCTAGGGCTTACTTAAAGTGTCACCTGCAAGGAAGAAGGTTGCAATCACCCATATCCCCAGAGAGTGGGGTCTTTATCTGCATGTGTTAGACTTACACACTTAGACACTTGCTGCAATGCAGTGTGTGCTGTCCTGTCCAAAGAAATCTGTCTGATTTTTAGCAGAGTCCCCCTGAATTTTGTCATTTTAGCAGCAAAAAGAAATGTGAGAATGTAGCAGCTGAACAGTGCTTAAAAACCGAGCGCACAACTTCTGGAGCATCATTACATCTGAAGTCCAAATCCCTGCTCTGCTGATAGAAAAGAGGGAATCTGTCACTGAGGAATGGTTTTGCTCTTCATGTCAGGAGTGATGCTTGTTATTGCTGATGAAAACTGTATGGGCAGCTGACATGATCCAGCAGTAGGTCCTTAACTGCACAAAGAACTCCTGCGTGTTGTTTGGCCTGTGCTTAGTCTTCTCTGTGTGTGTGTGTGTGTGTGTGTAGATCTTATTTCTGATGTATTAGAAATGTTTTAAGAATGCTTTTCTCTTTCTTTCTATGAAATGAGAAATGGGCTAAAAATGCCCATGGCAAATTAATATCTCTATCTGTTGCTATGATCATAAAAAAGATGCTGAAGCTGCACTTAAGTGCACAAAGAAATTCATGTTGAAGGGAAGTTGGGTTCTTTCAAACTTTCCTGCTCCACCAACTTACCTGCAGCTGAATATGATGACTTACAGTATGGTGCTACTTGCTGTCAGCAAAAAGAGGCAAATAAAGGCTTGTCCTCCCTCAGAATGCTAGTGCTATTAATAATCAGCTCTGCACAGTAGGTGTTTATTCATTAATTTTTATCACATTCCTCTGCATAGGACAGTGTGATTAGCTCAGCCATAACAAGAACATACAAAGAAAATAATAAAACAGCACAAAATAGGTAAAGTATTGATCTTATTAAAAGTTGAAAATGGTTTTTAATTGTGTTATGAAAATAAAAGTGCATCTTATATTACTACTAAGTTAAAAACTGATCATGGAAAAGCATTAAGAATATTTTTGTGCTTTTTGTTTTTAAATTTGGAATTATTTTAAAACTAATATCAAAAATGGTTGGTTGTTTTTTGTTTGTTTGTTTGTTTTCTGATTAAAATGCTCTCTTTCTGGATCTACATGTATGATCCTGTCAAGAAAAATCCTTCCTAGGTTCCTAGTAGGTTCTGATATTGTGGTAGATAGACACATGTGAAGACATACTGTCTGTAATAATGAAAACTTAAGAGCTTCTAATCTTCCCAGGATTGTAATCAAGAGATGTTGCAATCAATTTCTGTTGTTCTTGGTATATGGGATTTTAATTTTCATTGGTAACAATCACTTGAAAGGGAAACTGGCAGCATGGCCAATTAGTTTCAGACCTCTGTGAGTTATTTTTATTGCTCATCATTCATGCAATAGCACCTTGATGTACACAGGCAATACCCTGCTAGGCTTTGGGGATGTAGATTTTAATCACTGTGAGTAGCCAAGGAATTTAATGACTTAATGACAAGTCCACCCATTTTAATGGAGATTGTGTGCTAATTAATTACTAGAGGTAGTTTGTCAGCTTTTTGAGAAACATTGATAACCAGGCTGCATTTGCCCTTTGGGAATGTGAATAATTGACTAAGTTTACCTTCCAAATCAGTTGAATTGAGGGAAGTGGGAAGATAGCTGCAGATTAAAGAAATTCTATGATTTTCCTTTTACTAAAACAAAAACTCGAGTTTTATGTTCTGTTGAGCAAAAAAGCTTTATTTAGTCAAAGGCAAAATACTTAATTTCAGGTACTAATTTAAAACCAGAAGTGAACTAATGGAAAATAAAACTCTAAGTTTACTGTACTGCTGGAGAGCAGGAAGCTTCCTTCTTTTTCCCTTTGGTAGCTGAAGAGGTTAGAAGCAAGGCTTGCCAAAAGACCCTTCCAGGGCCTGATGGCTTTTGCAGGGGGCATGTGGGAGGATTAAACCAACTGAAATGATACAGGAAAGCTCTGAACCTTTCTATTGGGATTTACAACAATAACTTGTGTCCAGTTGTAGCTCTTCCATGAAAATCGACTTGCATTTGCAGTTGTCACTTCTACATACAGACAAGTTGTTACCCATAGTTTTATTACCAGAATACAGTAGATATTGGGAAAGTTCCCTTTGATCTGATTTTTTTTAATATAATAATTTGCTTTAAATGTTTCTCTTTAGTCATGTACTTGATTCCAGAATATCCCAGACTATAACTCTTCATCTTGGCTAAGATGTTTGTTTTGTTTTGTTTTGTTTTTTTTCTGGAGTTTTTCTTTCTTTCATAGACTCACAGAACAGTTTGGTTTAGAAGAGACCTTCAAAGATCATCTAGTCCAACCCCGCTGCCATGAGCAAGGGCATTTTCACTAGATCAGGTTGCTCAAAAGCCCATCCAAATGTTGCTGAAGTCCTTCCACCTTTGAGACTTGAATGGGGCTCCAGGTGTTCCTTCCCTTTTAGTTTCATCCATGAATCTATAAAACTTAATTTCCATAAGAATTCCATAGTGTTTATCTTCTGGAAGTAAGGTCAGGATCAACACACCTGTGTCACAGGGGACAAAAAGGGCCCCAGCACTTCTGAATATAGTAGGATTCTTAAGTGAAAGGTGCTTTATGTTCAAAGTTTTCAGTCCTGATAGATTTTTCCAAGAAAGACATATTTTTTAAATTGTTGATATGCTGCGGTAATACTAACTTGTTTCCAAATGAAATCAGTAGAACACCTCTTACAATTTAGAAAGGCATTACAAGAACAATAATTGGTTTTAGTGTAAAGTTTGGGAAGAGTCTGAAAATCTATAACCCAAAGTTATTTGTGCTGCTAGCTGATCATCAGATTACTCTGTTTGTAGCCTATCTCACTGCTAAAAAAATTGTTTTCATTACTTGTAAGATGTGTTTATTCTTCATGCAAATCACATGCAAGTATAAATATTCAATGCTTTAAACTTGGTTTTATAGCAGTTTGTCATTCAGCGCTGCGACCAATGAAGATATCTGTGATGTAGCAAAATATAATCTGAAGTAATTATTCTTGGAATCTTTTCTTACAGTATTTATTAAATATTTACAAGTGGCAGCTAGCTTGTGGGCTTTCTGCTTGGTTTTAGCTCAGAATGAGAAAGCAGAGGGGAAAAAAGTCTGAAGGCTTTTCCAGTACTAATTGTGTATAACATTTTTGATGGGCAGATAAAGCATATGTTGTGGAGAGAAATCTCCTTGTATGAGCTAAGAGTTAAAGCAATGAGAAATGATTTGAAGGTAGTGCTTTTAGAACAAAGTATATGAAATTAACTAAAAATAGAGGTTTGATTTTTCTTTTCCAAGCACCCAAGAGAGATATCAAATGTTACCTGAACAAAACCAGGAAAGAGCCTCCACTGACCTGAAGCAAAATCCTGCTTGCTAAACTCAGAAGTATAAAGATCCTGCTAGTGTGGAGTGAATTAGTGAGATAAAAAAAATGGTTAGCAAGAGGGCCCGAGTTTCTGGTCATTCTGGTAGAATGACCTTAAAGCCCTGCTGAATATAAATGACTGTTACATTGCAGGTCAGTTCTCAGATGCTCCATTTTTCCTTTGTTGTTTCACTTTTTCACTGTTTTCAAATGTTTTTGCCCTTCATGCTCATTGGTTCTTGGAGACTGTTGCTGTCATTATTTTATTTTACTTTGTAAGATGTCATCCCTTAATTGTACCAGAAAGGTGAGTAAATTGTTATGACATCAAAACATAAAAAAAAAGGATATTATTTTAGTTGAGGAACAAGCAGTAGAAAAATGTTGTCCTGAGCAATACATCAGCAACTTTTTATGAAGTTCTTTAAAACTAAAATAGTCCCAATCACTCTTTTTGAAATATATGCTTGGGAATATGATCTATAAAACAATAACAATAAAAATAAAACCCAGAAAACAAACAGTAACCACTATAAGATTGTTGTTGTTTCTGCCTCTTTGTGCAGTATTATAGCAATGCAGCTACTTCATATCAAGAGGGATAGTGAATCTGGTTTGACAGGTAATGAAGGTTAAATTATTTAAGTACAATGTGCATGCTTTGAATCCCTTAGCAAACAAGCAAAACCAGACCTGACTACAGACAAAAATGAAAAATTTCAATACAGAAACTGTCTTTAATGGGAGATAATGGTCAGTAATTTTGAAGTGAGGTTACTTCATGTTAATTCCATCTCTGAAACTCTCTTCCTGTACGAGGACAAGCTACTTTCCTTTGTTTTATCCAGTTTATTGAAATTGTTCTAATCCGATAGTGTTTTCTTATCCATCTCACAGGGCAGCAAAGAGCTATTATGGCTTCCTGGAAGCATCATAGCAAGGATGATTTAAGAAACTAATGTTACCGTGCCTGTCCTAGAAATTGTATTTAGCCTACTCTCTTGCTATCTCTATTTGACAATCTGGTTTTGAACTGCAGAATGGACAGCAAAGTAATTATAAAGTTCAGAAAATGGAGATAGGAAGAGTTGCCTTCATGTGGGAGAATTTTGCCTCAAGGAAATCTCAGGTGTAGATCTTGCCTTTTACCTCAACATATCAAATGCATTTAGAAAATATGGTGCATTTGTGTATAATCTAAGTAATGAATGCTGGCCAGGAAGCTTTCTGAGAGAAGCTAAATGGTTGTGAATGCAGAACTGCATGCAGGAAGACAGTGTAAGTGTTCTCGAAGGCTGTAAATGCAGCTATGTGGATTAGGAGGCTCTTTGTGAGAACCATTCATTTCCTTATAGATTTCTTTTGTCCTTGTGCATGTCTCGTAAGATAAACAGACTGGTAAATCTCCTCTTCACTGCTAGCTTGTGAGCAGAAAATCAGAGGTCCAGTAAGAGAAGATCAATTATTCGTTTCTGCCTTGGGCATTATGAATGTGGACAATGAATTGCACCATCCTTTTATATATTCAAAGACTATAACGTTCTGTTGAGTCTCTTATTCTTCAAACTAACATCTCTCATTCCACAGCTCATTCAATCTGTTCTAGTAATTTTTTGATCTTTGATTTCTGTAATCATACTCTTTCTTGCCTTCAAACTTTCTGATAGTCCATGCCTATCTTGTTTTCATGGTTAAAAGCAGGTCTCAATTTTCTAGGTGAAGCCTTACCACTGTCACTGAGATCAGAAGGATTTTTCACTCTTCTTCTTTGTGTAGCTGAAAACATGTGCAAATTTACATATGTTGTATCAAATTTCATCTAGTTTTCCTCTCACATTCTCCAATTTTCAAGGTGGTTCTGGATTCTCATTCTGTCCTGGGTGTTGGGTTTTTTGTGTGTGTGTGTGTGTATCTTTTGTATGGTTAATAAAACAATTAGATAACTGTATATCAGGATTAGGCCCCAGTGGAGCTTTGCCTGATTCCACCTCTCAGTTTTTTAGTTCATAATCTACTAAGAGGCAAATACAATGAAGTAGTTTTCCATTACAACTTGTTACATGTCCGTTACATGTTACATCATAATCCACGTTAGTAGAGGGAGTGTGTTTGAGGGAAGAGGGAATGAGGTTCTCTAATAGCCAGTTTATTTCCTTCTCAATTAAAACCTCCTTATTTCTCTTTTTTCCAGCATCCTAAAGCTAATAGAGTATGCTTAACAGCAAAGCATGCTTGTAAATCTTTTAAAAGACTGGAAATGTAAACCAGGGGAAATATTTTTTCTCTTTTCAACATGCTAGATCTAGCTGGGATTTTTTTTTTTTTTTTTTTTTTACAGAATTTAAAAATAATACATCTGTATTTGTTTTGAGATTTACTGAAAGGAAGCTATTTAGCAAAAATGTTTCTGTACAAAAGGATTTTCATTTAGCTAATACTTTCACTTTATAGAAAAGCCAGTACAACTTTGGCAAAAAGATTTCAACGCCTACTCAACTCTTTAACTGTTGCTAACAAAGCATGACTGTAAGAATTCTCTCTCTGTGGGTAAATGCATAACTCTTGCATAATTCTCTAGATTGTGAATGGTTAAGTTCTATTCATATCATTGTAGTGTGTCCGTTGCCAAAAAAACTGAGATGCTTCCAGGAAAGTGACAGTAATATGATCTACCATCTGACACTTCTTTGCTTTCTTGTATTTCTTCACAAAGTAAAACCTGCATGTAACATATTTTAAGGGAAAAAAAGTTATGGTGCGCTAATTAAAAGCACTTTGTGCCCTCAAGAAAAGCTCGTAATGCAGTGCAACGCAGTTACTGCCTACCTCAACTTGGTGTAAGTCTGTATAAGGAGTCAGATGTTGAACCTTCATTTATCAAAAGTATAGTGTTTGGCTGGGACCACTGGGCATTTATTGCAACATTCATTAAAAAAAAATTAGTTTCCTTTTAATCTGAATTTCATATGGGCTTCTCAGGCACAATAACCAAAACCAGTCTTGCAGAAGATTTTCAGCAAGGATGCATGTTTCCAAGCTTGCCCCTAGACATTTCCATAACCTAAATGCTTTTACTTGTAATGTCTTCTGCAGCCATACAGTCTGTTCTGTTGGTCTGTCAACATGCTTCTTCAGTTGGTCTAACTGCTTATTTTTATGCAAAGTTTCAAATTCTGGTTGTTCTCTACTGATAGAGGGAAGTAATACATAAGATGTGCTTTCTATTAACAGTTTACAAAAGACAATCAGCCTTCTATTACCGCTGTGTGATAAACGAATAAAGCTAAACCTGTCAAACACAGGTGTAATGAATGTTTTTCCCTGATGCTTCTGTGAACAGACTTTCATCCAGCCTCATTCTTCTGTCTTCCTATTTGCTAGGAAACAGGATGAACTACAAATTCATCATAATCTATTTTTAAAAATCCTCATTTAATGCCTCAATCAAAGTAGATTTGATTTTGTGTATAAGCCATTGGTCTGGTCACTATGATCTTGGTTGTGTCCAGATTTATAGGACAGAGTGAGGTTTTACACACTCCAAAACCCTGCTGCCCCTGGCACTCTACCAAACGATGACTTTGTCTTTAAAAATGGAAATATAATCATGGCATCTCTGTTGACCTTGTGTTTGTTAGACAGAAATACTGAGTGGTTTCTCAAACTCTTTCAGCACCACTAGCACTGGGGAGAAAGTTGTCTACACGTTCTCAACTTGTAGATTGTTTCAACATTGGAGAGAATGTTTACTATTTTTCCTATTGGTTTGGGGTAATCAGATTAGTGGAGAGCAATGTAGTCAGTAGTCTTTTGCTGGCTTGGCTTGTAAATGGAACATTACTGAGACTTGGATGAAACTATTGACCCTTGTGACATATTTGGGTGTGTTTATTTACAGGTGTTTTAATTAAAACAAGATCACTGCTTGTATGAATACATTTTGGTTTAGGACTCCCAGGAGTTGCTATGAGAGAGTGAAAGTCAGCCTAAGCCTGCCTCTGTATTTCATCAATGTAAATGAATGGTTCTTAAACTGAGGCAGACCTGTTCTTTTTTATCACTTATCCATAATTTGCAGATGGCTCACTTGAACTGCCTGTGGGGTTGCTATGTTGTACAGCACTGGGCATACTTCTTTGGTGGAGATTTTTTGACATCTTAGTAACAGTGAGAAGACAACACAGAACGAGGCAGGCTGTTCCCGTGCCACTTTAGTAACAAGGGAATTCTGCCTGGAGGAGGTTTGCTATTTGTAAAAACAGTCATGTTTAGTGAATGGGGTCAGAATCCATAGATAGCTAAGGGTTCTGTATCCGCAAAAAATCTGAGGGTGGCTTGGAGAATAACTTGTACTGTGTTTATGAAATAAAGCCTCCACAGCAAGTATTAAACAGTGAAGTATGTGTATAGCAGGTTCCTGTTTCTTGCTGATCTTTGTTCATGCTTGTTGCATCATTGCCTTTAGATAGTCTGTGGGCCATCTGCCCACAAACAGCAGTCATCTCCCTCTCTGCTTCCTTGGGGAGGCAAAAGTGCTGACCTTTCAGACAGGCCCCCTCATACAGATGATGAGGGCGGTGATGATTTATGTATTAGTTCCCAGCAGCTTGACTTAGAATCAGATGAGAAATATAAAGCTCCTTTCTTAAATTCCAGGAGTCACTGTCATTCTTACCATCAGAAATGGGGTATGCTGTGTGATGCTGCATTCCCAGGCAAAGGATGAAAACTACTTTCAAAATCCTCCCTGTAACTGGTTGTTCTTGTTCTCCCCATTACCATTCTCGTCATAATGTGCTGTCTTTGCCCGTGCTTCCAGAGGTAATCCATGCTTACCGATGGAGGTTAAATGCAATTGTTGAAAGAAATAGGTTAAAAAGAGCAGCAGCCAGTTGGGTCCATACTGATATAATAAAAGCAATTACACTTAAGAGATTAGAAGCATATAAATGACAGCTGAAGCAGCTCCAGGCTGTGTGGCTTAGTAGGAAATTCAAATGCTTTGTTTTGGTTTTAGGTTTGGATGCAGTTTTTCAGAGCAGTGGATTATAAATGGCTTCTACTGGGAGAGCAATTAGAATTTACTGGTCAAATAAGTTGGAAGTAATGGCATAAGTACAAAGCTGACAAATATTGTTATTGAATGGCCAGGCAGGAGATGAACAGTGGTTTACCATATCTAAGAAAATAAAAGCTACTGCAAATTAAAAGCTGAATTGATGTAACAGATTTTAATTAGGCTTGTGGATTCAGTTGAGCTGTGCATGATGGTTGCAAATGTTTTTAGGTCTTAAGCACATTTTTTCATGGTAAATAATCTGTGATATGAGGACAAATTTTAAAGGTATATGAATTCAGAAAATAGAGATTTCCAATTCCCAGCATTTCATTAACAGTTAGGAACTAACTAACCTTTGAAAATATTAGTGGGAAACTGCATCCCTTTTTCAAGATCTAGGTGATAGCAATATACAGACACCAGTTCAAGACCACTCTTGTGATCACACTTAAGTCAGTGTGTGTGGTATCAAAGTCATCCCACCCTACATAATGGCAAATCTTATGGCTTTCGTTAAAGCTATAAACATAATATAAGTAAGTTGTGTGGTGTGGTCAACATGATGGAGGGAAGGGATGCTATCCAGAGGGGTCTTGACAGGCTCAAGATGTGGGCCAGTGCAAACCTCAGGAAGTACAACAAGGCCAAGTGCAAGGTCCTGCATCTGGGTCAGGACAATCCCAAGAACAACAGGCTGGGTGAGGAAGAGGTTGGGAGCAACCCTGAGGAGAATGATTTGGTTTGTTAATGAGAAGCTGAGTATGAGCTGGCAGTGTGCAGTGTATACTTGCAGAAAGCTAACCATATGCTTGCTGGGCTGCATC
The DNA here is from genome assembly GCA_034783455.1 of Micropsitta finschii. NCBI lineage: Eukaryota > Metazoa > Chordata > Aves > Psittaciformes > Psittacidae > Micropsitta > Micropsitta finschii. The sequence continues at coordinate 4,572 of JAVHNF010024502.1, read as the reverse complement.
AAAAGGAGTGGGACCAGCAGGTCGAGAGAGATGATTCTTCCCCTGTTCTACTCTCATGAGACCCCACCTGGAGTACTGTGTTTAGCTCTGGGGCCCCCAGCATAAGAGGAACTTGGAGTTGTTGGAGTGAGTCCAGAGCGCTGAAGCACCTCTCCTATGAAGGCAGGCTGAGAGAGCTGGCTTTGTTCACCCTGGAGAAGAGAAGGCTCAGGGGAGACTTTGTAATAGTCTTCCAGTACCTGAAGGGGGCCTACAAGAAATCTGTGGAGGGACTTTTTACAAGGGCATGTGGTTATAGGACAAGATGGAATAGCTTTAATCTGAAAGAGAGGAGATGTAGATTAGATATAAGGAAGAAGTTCTTCAATATGGGGGTGGTGAGACAATGGAACATGTTGCACAGAGTTGTGGCTGTGCCATCCCTGGCAGTGTTAAGGCCAAGTTGGATGGTGCTTTGAGCAACCTGGTCTAGCAGAAGGTATCTCTGACCATGGCAGGAATGTTGAACTAGGTCCCTTCCACTGGTAATGGCACTGAAGAGGACCACCGGTGTCTGAATTTCCTGATTATTTGTAATTTAGGTAATATTTGCAGCGCCTAGAATAGTAGAAGGGAGAAATTATGAGACAGCATGTCTTGACTCAGCTGCTTATCAGAGTGTTATGTGTAAGTAAACCTGTGTAACTGTGCTGTGGTGAATACAATGCCCAACTCAGTCTGTAAGTTTGGTATTGTCCCAACATGAGTTCTTCCCATTTGCACACTTCTGCTTTTACACACACACAGGAGGCTTTCTATGCTGAAATTATCAAGTGGTGAAAAAAATTATCATGCACTGAATCCAGCAGAAAATCAAAATCTAGCACCTTCACAGGTCCTGTACTGCTGCGTTCAGCAAACTTCATCCCCAATGCTTTACAGTTCTGGTTGTGGTATACCCAGTGTCAACCACTGCAAGTTCCCATAGGAACATTAGCTGTTCGTAAGCAAGG
>JAVHNF010024499.1:5348-16794 GCA_034783455.1 Micropsitta finschii | reverse complement strand
GAGATTTGAGTAATTGTCTACTTATATCAGGCAGGGTGCTGAAATTTTTCTTGAAGTTAACACCCATAGAAAAATCTCTATGGAGCTGCAGACTTGTGCTTGACAAGAATGTTGTTTGCTGATTCTTCTAACTGAATTTTTATTAAATTCAAGCTTTATCTTACAGTTTCAGCTGTTGACATAAAAGTTCTTGATATGTGAAATGTCACTAATTAAGCTGACTCTCTTGGAAGTGATGAAATAGAGATAATTGGATGTCTATTTGAATGGAGAGTGTGTGTGATAAATGGAATTTAATCCAAGTCAGGCTGGGGGTGGGGTATGGGGAATATGTGTGTGCATGCATGTATAGAAAAGGCTTTAAATGGGGGCACTGATACTGCTGTGCTGATTCCGGAGTGCATCTGAGGCATGTTGTTAAGTTTTGGGGTGCCAATTCACAACACTGCCAATGATTAAAGCCCAAAACAAGCCCACCAGGACAAGCCTAGGCATCCTGAGTCTCTAACAGGTTCATTAATGAAAGTGATCCTGTGATCTGATCTGAGAGATGCAGTTGAATGAAATGTGAGAATTTCTGAATCTATTGTCAAGAGAAATACTTACCTAAGAAGTTGTCATGCCAGGCAAGTTGAGAGAAGAAAAGAACTGAGTAGGAGTGATGGATGGTTTCTGGGAAGGGAGAAATTTATCAACTGTAAGATTGAAAGAAGTCAATACTTTGAATATACTTAAAATTGTACATGAAACTGTGTTTGTTATTTCTTGACTAAAGTATAAATTCCCCCTTAAAGGGGAGTGGGGGACTCTACATTCTTGTTTGATGTAAGAATCCAGGTACAGTCTTTGGCTTAGTTCAAAATTTCAACTGTAGAGGATTGGGAGGGTCCACTGGGGAAAAGGTATCTTCTTTTACACACTTTCCTAGCATCTGCTGTTGGTTACTGCTGGAAGGGGAGAGTCCTGGGCTTATGGACAGAGAAGAAGGGTCATAAAGGATCATAGAACTCTACAGTATTTTTGAAAAGCAAGCATTTAAGCAGTAAGTGTTGTGTTTTGATTTGATGCTATGAGGAGAAACATTATGCAGAAGGTAAAGAACACATTGTCTTCTACTGCTCACATGTCTGGAAAACATGATGCTCTGATGCATTTTGAAACTTACCTGTCAGCTGAAAACTGCTAGAGCATTTGTTCTCAGTTATGCTCACTTGTAGCCATGTGAATTTTATTGTCTGCAGATAATTTTCCTTTTAATCTGTGGATTTGGAGTACTTGGTTATAACTTGAGTTATAGAAAGACTGAAGGGCCTTGTGGAGTCTCCTAAGATGAGACTTGTCTGCTTTGTTTGTTGCCTGTATGCCTAGTCTGTTTACTAGGAGTTCAGCTATGTACAATCAAACCAAATACAGAGCTTGTTGTGTTTAAGATTGGCTAGTGCATGAATTGCAAGACTAAAAATGTGCATATATAAAGTCATGCCAGAGTGGAAATAAAAGGAGGTATAGAAGACTATCTGAATTAATAATTTCTCACATTTTTATTTTTCAGGAAGCAGTGTGGTTCCTATCTAACATCACTGCAGGAAATCAGCAGCAAGTTCAGGCAGTGATAGATGCAAACCTTGTTCCAATGATAATACATCTTCTAGATAAGGTTAGATAACATGAAGGTTTTAACAGTTTGCTTCCTTAATTGAGGAAAGTGGCATTGAATTCCTTCATGTTTTACATTGTGCTGTATATGTGGTGGGCAGGGGTGGACTAAATACTTGAGCAATTTTCATGTGTTGCAAGATAAAATACATTACTGCTGATACTCTTTTGTGAAGTGCTGTGTGAGATGATGCGTGCCAGATGTGTTGCAGAAAGGAAGCAGATCAGGGGATCTTGGGTCCTTCTAAGTCTCATGTAAATTGTCTTGTTCTGTAAACAATGGGGATAAAATCTTTGCTCCCGTATGTGACAATGAAGAGGTCTGGATAACAGCGCTTAGTTAGTTCCCAGCGTTTTGGCAAAGCTTGAAGACTTCTTCCTTTTTTTTTCCACCATAGTATCTGGAAACATAAGAAAGTGCTCAACAGTAGTATTTAGTTAACTTAGTACTAACTGCATTTATCTAGTCTGAGTATTCCAAATCAAGATCTGTGACACAAGATTATGGACTGGGCTTATCCCATTTTGTTTTGTTTTGTTTTTTTTTTTTCTTTTTTTTAAGAAAAACAAGTAAAACTGTATCACCAAAAAAATAAGTGGCCATAGAAATGAATCGTAGCATTTGTGTGCTCAGTTTTTTCCACAGAAAAGCCACGCTCTATATAAGTGTATGGATATATGCTGCTTTTGTGTAATAGACAAAGCTTGTTGAGGTGAATGCTTCTATTTCATTTTCTATTAAAGTCAAGTAGTCACTTGCAAACACGTCTGAATGCTTTTCTCATGCGTTTCCAAGCCTCTCATTGCTTGTTGAATATGAGAGATTGAATGCTAAGGGATCACATCATTTGGGACTTTAAATACCTGTATTCCTATTCAGCTGCTGGGTGTTAGTGTCTCTTAAATCAGTAGTTTGCAAGCCACTTTGTGATCCCAGTAATCTGCCTTGTGAGAAATGAGGGTAGCTAAAGGCATATTTTCAAATGGGAGCAGTGCAACATTTTTATCTTTTAAACGCTTCCTACTTTTTGCTTTATTCCTTACTTTTAATTTTCTTTCTTGAGGTGTGGAGGGAGGACAGAAATACAAAACTATACGATATGTTCAGCCATGGCAGTGACAAAATATTTTGCTTCAGTGTAGAGGCTGGGGTTGAGACTGAAGGAATACTTTTCTCCTAAGTAACATACAGCTGTTCATAGATAGTTCTATTAACTGCTATTTCATTGATCACTGAGAAAAACAGTTGGAGGCCTTTAAATTTAGTAAGCAGACTCCTAGTAACTTCAGAGGCCGACACTGTATGTCCAGTGGTTTATCAAAATTGACACTTGCTGCTTATCTCTCACTGTAATGTGTGACAGCTGTTGATAAAGAATGTGAGAGAGTGGAATACTACAGGGTTTGGGTTTGGTTTTTTGGGTTTGTTTTTTTTATTATTATTTTGTTGCAAACATATTTCCCTTCCTCTGCAAGATTAAATTAAAAACATGGTTGCAGGGAAGGGATGAACACTGAGTAGTAGACTCAAATATCTACAGGATTTGTTAGTTACTTTACCTACTTACTCATGCAGAATGAACTGTAACAAATGGAAGCTTTTAGTAGAATGCTGCATAACTAAAAACTGAATGATTATTCATGGTTGCATTTTTAGGGTGACTTTGGTACTCAGAAAGAAGCTGCATGGGCAATAAGCAACTTAACAATTAGTGGAAGAAAAGACCAAGTAAGTAAAACCTTAAGAAAAAGTCCATCGTATTTCCTGGGTGCATTCGAGAGAGTACATGAACTGATTGGTTTTAGACTACTTCTGTGCCAGGATTGTGGCTCTTTGTATTCCTCCACTGTTCAGTAACTCTCTTCCCTTTTCCACAAGAGATTTAAGAGCGAACTTGAGTTATTGTTGCTGGAATGACCCAAGATTAGGAGTATGTATGGGGATTTGGATGGAAGCTCTTCTGTTAGGATGGCCTAGGAGCTATGAATGATTGCGTTTGGGCTCTGATGAGATTCTTCATAGAACCATGGAATGATTTGGGTTGGAAAGGACCTTAAAGATCATCAAGTTCCAACCTCTCTGCCATGGGCAGGCACACCTTCCACTAGAGCAGCTTGCTCCAAGCCCCATCCAACCTGGCCTTGAACACTGCCAAGGATGGGGCAGCCACAGCTTCTCTGGGCACCCTGTGCAGTGCCTCAGCACCCTCACAGGGAAGAGCTTCTTCCTAAGAGCTCATCTAAATCTCCCCCCTGTCACTTTCAAGCCACTTGGACATCAAGGCGTTGACTGCAACTCTGAGTGCAACCATCCAACCAATTGCTTATCCACCAAGCAGTCCTTCTGTCAAATCCATGTCTCTCCTGTTTAGAGAGAGGGACTTCTTTGAGTGGAAGCAGAGTATTATTAGAGCATTCCTTTGCCATAATAATGGTTTGTGAGTTCCAAGCCAGACTCCTTATATCAGCCTTTGATAATTTTACTTTCATGCTACAGCTGTTGAAGTGACCAAGCTGGCCTGTAGAGCAAGGATGAAGAGCAGACTTCTGCTCTTTTGTGCTGCTTTCCACCCCAAAAAAAATCTAGGTAAGAGCACTTGGATAGCTCTGCAGAGAGGGAAATCAAGGCCAAGCACAGCTATGGGTTTTGCACAGGATCACGCAACAAAGCTGTACAAGGGCAGAAACAGAAGTGAGCACGAGTGATGTGGCAGTGCTCTCTAATCAACAGACAGCCACTTCCTTTGCCAGCCCTGCAGCAGGAAGGAGGAAGGCAGAACCAGGCTGTGCAATGACTGCAAACTCACCAACCACTTGGTGCCAAGGAGACAGACATGGATTTTAATGCAGGTCAACTTCCAGCCCAAGTTAACATCAATAATCCCCTAAGGAATGAGGCAGGCAAGAACTAATGCTGGATATTTTGCATTTTAAATGAATGCCTCTCCTTAAAGCTCTATTGCTTCTAAATAGACACCTGGCTAGCTTCTGCTAAAGCATATATCACAGTATAGCTCCTCTGGAGGCAATGGAGTTGCATCTGTTTTCATCAGTCAAGAATCTGATTGAGCCCTCTAAGAAAGAAGGGGGCATACAGGGGTTGAGCCATTCAACCCCTTGCTGCTTCATGTAATGCTGCTTCCCGCACCAAACACTCAGCACCTTGCAGGACTGGGGTCTTCAGGGTGAAGCTTAACATATATTCTCTGGTAGTTGCTGAACTGATTGCCAGCAGAGAGGGAACTGTAAGTCAGCAGTGATAACCAGGGCCCTGCTGAGCTGCCGCCAGTAGGGAATCTTTGCAGCTCTGAGAGGTTGATAGTGTCTCATAAATAACACATTTTCTAAGAGATGCTGCAGTTTGACTTGCACTTCATGAAACAGTAAGAAAATGAGCTGTTCCCACCTTTGAAATATGGAGACTTGTGAATTTATTAGTTGCATTACCCACCTTGCCCTTCTTTGAGCAATGTATTTTTCCTCCAGTTGCAGAAAGTCAGATATTTTCAAGTCATGGGCAAGGAACATGAAGAGGCATGTGAAAATCATTGTACTGCGGGTGGCCTTTGCAGGCTGCACAAACCATTTTCTGGGTGCGCTGCTGATGTCTTATGATTCGATGCCATTTTAGCTTGGCAAGGAGCATTAAGCAATGCTGTTCTCTCTCTGTCCTGCTACATCTGGTCCGGCAGCAGAATGCTCTCTGTGATTTAAGAGGGAGACTTTGTGAGGTGCAATCTTTCTTTAAATCCTGCTTTTTTTCTTTGATTTCTTTCATATGAGCTTTCAGAAGCACTGAAAACTCAATGAATCACTTGGCTGAACAGTCCACATAGTTTCCTCTTAAGTCAGCTTTGGCAGTGAGCCACTGAACATATACTGAGGCTTTGCTTTGAGTAGTATTTTTGCTGGTGAGATTATTCAAATACTTGCAGCCAGACCACCCATCCCTTATGTGCCCCACTCTTTGCACTTCACCAGTGGGAGCAGGGTTGCGAGATCAGGCTGTAGGAATCTGAGCAGAAAGGCATTGATCACAAGGAAAGCTTGCCTCTAACACCAAAGGAATTTCCCTTTGGATATAACATTGTAACTGCTAACTGCTAATGCTGGGGCAGTCCAGCTGTGTGCCGCTGGTGTCAATGGCAGCTGGATGCAACCTCTGGAGCAATCAGGCTCAGAAAAGGCTTGTGCCAGCCCTGTGGATGACGTAGCCACTGCTGCTGCCTTCATGCTCTGCTCATGGGGCAATGAGCCTCTAGCAGCACCGGGACAAGTTGCCTGCTGCTCCCAAGCTGCCACCACCCAGCACATGAGGGATCACAGGGTCCAATGCTCAGGGCGGGTACAAACCCACATCCAGCACGAGTCAGCTTCACCTCCGCACTCACAGAACCATAGAATCACAGAAGCATTTAGGTTCAGTACACATTTAACAGCACCGAAATCCTCCTGCCCTTGTGCTGTTGCTGTGAAGGTGGCTGCAACTGTGCTCCTTGTGCTCCCGGACAGGTTTCCCACCCTCAGCCTGGCACTTTGCTCTCTTTCAGGCATCTGATCCTGTCAAAAGCTGTCATCCATCCACATGACCAGCAGCACAATCATGAGCTCTGGCTTTGTAGAGGCTTAAAATGACAGAACTCTGCTGGGGGGAGGAACCAGTTTGGGGCAAGAAACTGCAAGCAGCTGGGGGTGTTTCAAACTGAATGGAGCCTGAATCAAAACTCCTTTATTCCCAAATTCACTATTCTGAGCTAGATTCTAGGTCTGCAGGTGTCCTGATGGATTTTCTCTAACACAACCCTGGATGTGGGAGCAAATTTCCCCAGTACTCAATCCTGAGTGACTCATGTCCCTGCACCCTCCCAGTGAGTTTAGGCAGTTTTTGACTTCAAGCTAACCATTTAAAAAGGACAGACTTCTTCCTAACAACTGGGCTCCAAAAACTTTTCATTTCAAAAGAAGGAAGCCACCATGAAGCAAGCATGCCACAAACTGCTATCTGTTGCTTGTACAGGAGGATAAGTTCAATCAAACACATCTTGCTGTTTTCAAGCATTGCTTGCGTTCATTTTAGACTCATTTTAGCATGGCAGGTCACAGCGATATAAACATTGTGGGGAAAAAAAAGGGAGCTGGCAAACAGTCAGAACTTGCTGTTCCTGACCCAGTAACCTACTTTTGAGCACCACATAACATGAAAGCCACCCCTAGCTCAGACTGCGACGTCACCTCTTACTTAACTCCTTAAACGCAAATAGTGGGTCTGCCTGGGAAGAGCTGGATGAGTTGTGGTCATTATTTACTTCATTCTGGCCACAAAAGGCATTTTAGGTTAGACAGGACCACAGAGAGAGGTTTCTAACCTCAAGTCATTGAAAGCCACTGCCTGAACATGCTTGCTGTATGTGGCAGAGCTCGGACCTGGGAGTCCATCACGCTGACACATAAAGCAACCGCAGATTTTGGCTACAGCATCAGTGCCACTGTCAGTACCACGGCCATGGGTAAAGAAACTGCCCAAGGGAACGCATCACAGCAGAGACCTGTTTTACCTCTGTAGTGCTGCTTTAGCTGTTTTCACTCCAAATCCCTCATCCTGACCTGATGCAGTATTCAGAGACCACATAGCTCAGTCTTTAACCACAGGGAAGACTTGAGGACCTCTCTAACCAGCTGCTCTATCATGATAACTCCCCATGCCTGTTCTCCCTTCAACAGAGCCAACAGCCATCAACACCCACCAGCCTTGGGATGGCACCCTCCTTCCTCTTCCCCTCTTTGCTCCCAACATTTCTCCCCCATCTCAGGCTTCCCTCCAATCCGAGAAGCAGCCAAGCTGACCACATGTTTGTATACTTTGTCAGCTCTGTTCTGGTTAATGATGGATGTTGAGGAACTGCTAAATATAGGAGGTAATAGATATATTTTCTAGGATACACAGTACCATTTTTCTCCGGGGCAGCTCCTTGAATACTAGAAATTTTCTCCTGCATCCTATTTATAGTTTCTCTTCATTTTTTAATGTGATCATCAAAAGTGACATCATTGTTTGAATTGCATGTGGATACAATGTCAGTAACCTGCAGACAAGAAAAGCAGTAACCTGTGGTACCATCATCCACAGACAGTTCACACTTGACACCTGCTGCCCCCAAATGGGTCAGGCAATAACCAGCCACAAAGTTAGTATCTGTGTCATGGCATCATGGATCATCTATTTTCATATCATATTCCTGGGACTTTCAGGGACAAAACCCCACCCAAATAATCCCATTATACTACTGCTACTCTCCTGACACAGCAAAGAAGGAGAGCTGGATCATTGGCTCAATGCTAAAGCAGAAAGGAGTAAAACGACTTGCTGGGTGTTTTGGTAGCCTCTGTTTCACTTGAGTTTGTGGAAAGAGAGAGAGCAGCTTTTGCAGCACATGGCAAAGCATGAATGGAAAACTATTCTGAAGCCCAGCAAAAAGAAACTGTAGTTACAAGACTTCCATGAGTGCCAGGGTGTCTCAGCACATTGAAGGACAACAGAGACCATAATTGGGCCCCAGTTTAGCAACACTGTCAGTATCTTCAAAGCATTTTGCTTGCCTAAAGCCATCAGGAGTTTTCCCATCAAAACACAAATGGAGGTGGATCAGAGGTAAAGTTTTCAGGCAGTTTTCTACTAGAAATAAAAGAAGCACAGAAACAGAAAATCACATTTATCTGGTATTGTTTGAAACTATATCTGCCTCTGTGAACACCCTTAGAAATCAGTGTTTAATACTAGCCAGTGAGAAGCAAAAGATAAACTGGAGACTAAATTCAGGCTTAACATCTGAAAGCATTAATATTGCACTGAACATCAGGGAAAACAAATAAGATTTGTAAGGCAGAGTAAGAGAAATCATGGGAAGAGCTCTTTAGGGAAACAATAGGAAACAATTCTTTAATGGAATATGCCCATTTCTGCAGGCAATTGCTTCCACTGCATCTCTCAGCTGAAACACACGCACACCCCAAATAGGCGGAGGTGGAAATAAAATTACTTTTGGCTGAACATTCCAACTACATGCAAAAAGAAGGGGTTGAAATAATCAGCACAAAATGTCTTGAAGTCTTCCACCTTTCAGCTAGCTCACACTGAGATTTTATGTCTGTTGACACTTTGACTTCCTTGTTGCAGGACAGGAGCTGCAATTGCAGTATCTTGAAAATCCTAGCTACATTTTCTTGCATCATCACGAATCATTTTTTCACCATCTTTTTTACCAGCAGTTTTAACTTAACCTAAGATTAAAAACATTTGGAAGTGTTTCACTCTAGCTGGTATGAGAACAACACGAAAGTAAATGTTCTAATAAACATAAAAACTCATTTTTCTTTCCTACGACATCTAATTTAGATCTCTGAAATTATAAAATTAAGATCTATTCTCCTCCATACTTCCACAATGCATTTCTAGCAGATTATAATACCTAACTGCTTCTTACACAAAACGTCTTGGAATGTCTGTACTGTAAAAAAAATAATAATTGCTTAATTATTAAATCCTGATGCTAAAAACACCATTGCCATGAAAACATCTGGGCTACCAGCCCCCTAGAACACATGAAATTTCAATAGGCAGAGAAAAGTCAGGAGGCAGATGAAAGAAGAGTTATAAAGAGGTCCAGAGAAAAATCAACACCCTGTGCAGTTTCTATATCAAAGTGCAGTTGATGACTACAGACATACAAGCCAGTAATAAACTAATCACAGTAGTAGAGCAGTAAACATGTATACGGAGAACAATTAGCAACCATTATGCCTTTTCTTGCATTACCTTGGAAAAACTATACACCTACTCTATCTCCTTATGACAATCTGGAAAAATATTCATTGTAGCAGGGTGTTAAAAGACTGTTTATAGCAATCTGATGCCTTGGAATAACAAAGTTGACAAATTTGAACAGAGAAGTAATCAGAAGCATTTCTACAGTATTTATACCCATATACATATATCATGCCTTCTGGTTCAACAGCACTGTCACCCTGTGTAACACTGTATTGTTACTGAGCCATTTTCAAGGCAAATCCATTGCAACCCACCAAATTTCAGCATTGGTAAATGCAAAGTGAATTTTTCATTTCAGCATTGCAATACTTATGTGTTTGAAAAATACAGCCCTGAATTTCCTACAGAGCTGAAGCCAGTGCTTGCCCCAACTATTACTTGATGTTATTCGTTTAGGCCCTTATTCAGCAAATGCTATAGTGAAACTTGAGCTCATGCTTAGGCTCAACCCTATTCCCCAAAGTGCTGCTGTACAAGTTGGATATTCAGTCTAGCTTTTCAAAGCTTTTGTGTTTCAATAGCTTTCATTCAGCAAGGGGCAAGATTCTAAATGGTACCCATATTATTTCTACCATGGCTCAACTTCCTTGGTTTAGCATGTTCACATGGAAAACAATGTTAAGCACAGCATCTGGCTCAAAAAGATGATAACCTCCCCAGACCTCCTGCCAGAACAACAGAACAAAAGCACCTCAAACAAAATTAACAGCTTTAGCATACATTTATGTGAGGGTGTTCTGCATCAGAACTGCTGCAGAAATAACTTCTGGTAGGGCTCAATGGAAACTTGGGCTTAAGTGAATGAGACGAAGCCAAGCTGCAGAACTGTCCCCAGCATGCTGGCAGGAGCAGTGCCTGCTTTCCTGCTGTCCAGAAACAAATCCTGGCTTGTGTAAACATAGACACGCTTCTGAGAGCCAGCAATAGCTCACATGCTATCAGTGTCCCCTTCAGGCTATGTTCTCTTCTAACAACGATAAAGACCTAAGCAGTGGATAGATCTAAGGAATTTAGTTTCAAATAACATTTGAAACCAAATTCTTCCAACAAACCCTCAGCTCAGTGCAGGCCAAGCAATCAGTGACCAGCTGGATTTCCAGAACATACTGTGCATGGCACTGGGACACAAAACCCATGGCCAGACTCACATCAGACAAATAGTGTTACACTTCTGAACAGGGACTCAGGAAATCCAAACTGAAAAGCCCAGAATGGGCCCAGTTTCCAAGAAATGTTCAATGTCCAAAACAAATGGACCTACATAAACCAAGACTCACTCCTGCCCGAGATGGTCACAACAGCCTCTTTTTCGTTGTGTGCCACTGGTTCTACAAAATGCCACCTTCCTGTGAGATGAGCTAATTTTAGGGATAGATTAATAAGGAAGCCAGTTTTTCAGCCTCTGTAATTTAATTTAATGATGTTCTTCGATGCGTCCATGTTTTCTTTTTTTATTATTATTATTAATTTATTCTGAATTGCAGCAAAGTCCCAGATTACAAGGAAACTGAACCTCACCTGCAAAGTAAAACTTCTGGATGAGGATCCTTTAAAGGCTTCAGTAGAACAGCAGTATTTAGTAAAAATTTTCTAATACCTGCACAGCAAGCACCTGAGAAATCAGCAATTCAAAACCTTCTGTTTTCCTCAGCTTCATAGAGGAAAAGATGAACCCTAACTATTCTGTGATTCTATGATTCTAATTCTGCGCTGCATGGCTGACCCACTGGCACAGACACAAACAGAATGGCAGCTTTTAGTGAATGCTACTGTATGTGATTAAAAAAAAAAAAATAGAATCATAGAACCATAGAACCATAGGATAGCTGGGGTTGGAAAGGACCTTAAGATCATCCAGTTCCAACCCCCCTGCCATGGGCAGGGATACCTCACACTAAACCAGGTCACCCAAGGCTCTGTCCAACCTGGCCTTGAACACTGCCAGGGATGGAGCATTCACAGCTT